>JAUZST010005660.1:0-15401 GCA_034779995.1 Parotocinclus haroldoi | reverse complement strand
TTATATATATATATATATATATATATATATATATTTGTTTTGCTTATAATTACTAACAAGCTCTTTAAATATCTCCAATGTGGTACTCAACCACACCTCTTTGTAACAATCTCCAGGTCTTTGAGGTTGAAAGGCATTCTTACCATCACTGTTTAGTTCCCTCCAAACACCCTTAATGAGATTCATTCTGGGACTCTGGGCCACTCTAAATTGTTAATGTTTTTTTCTGTTAACCATTTCTGAGCAATTGGACCGTATGTAACTGGCTGTTTGTCTTGTTGGAACGTTCAGCGTTGCCCAGAGCCATATTTGTGAAGAACCTTGTTGCAGTCCCATGATGCTGTGCATTTTGACAAGGTTGGCTGGGCCAACTGCTGAAAAACACCCATACTAAATTCCCATCTGTTTCCCCTTTCACCACATGAAATCCAGCGTGTTTATCGTTTTCATTTAATGTGACTGCAGAATTGATGGCCTAAAGCATTCTTCTTTGTCTAGATGAGACAAAGATTTGAAGATTGAAATGGCTAGGCTTTTCTCTTTGGTCAGTTTTCATGGAGACTAGCTTTGTGCAGCATCTGCTGCAGTAGCTACATTGAAAATTTGTTGCCACAATGTTTAGATTAATCAGAATAACCTTGTTGATGGTGCTGGGATTCTTCTTGGCCTCTCACACTACCATTGTTGTCAGTGCACATGTCACAACACTTTTCACACTGTGGAACTCCTATTTAATTATGCTTCTGCGCTGTGTCCACTGACAGTTCAGAACACTTGGACATTGCTTCATAGCCTTTCCCCATCTTTTAATGGGCAACCACAATGTGCAACTGGAGGTCCTACATAAGATATTTGGCTTATGACCATATTGTCACAGTTTCATGTGACTGGAACTTTTAAATTATTGCCATGACTGTAGATATGAGCTTTTTCATGCTTCTGTTTAAATCCATTTCCTGTCACACTTTCTCCTATTTGAATGACTAAGACACCAAACACCATGCTTAATGGCAAAGGCTGTAAGATTGGCAATTAAATTGTCCTCAACCCCTGAGTGTACCAGGACAAGGTCCTGGAGTTGGCCAGTCACCTGTTCCTGTTGAATGTGGTGTCCATCAGATGTTATCCAGATCAAGCCGCTCCTGAAGATGCAGGGGGTCGGCTAGGACCTCATTAAGACCCTTGTGAAAAGCACCCTTGAGCATCACATCATTTGGAGCCCTGAAGAAGTCGTAGGTCGGGTTCCCAGCAAAGTCTGGATGGTCAAATATCTCTCGAAACTGCAATCCCCTACTGGCCACTTTTGTTTCGCTTTTGCTGAGCGAATGCATAGGCTCCCGATGGTTGCTTGTCAGTCATGTCGTTCAGATTGGCTGGTTTGTACTTTTACGGCAGACTGAGGTGAACTTTCTTGTGCAGTGATACACAAGTCAGGAATAAAGTTCAAAAGGTGCTGTTTATTCACAGTGAGAGGTGCACTAGTGCTAAGGTTAAGTCTGGTGCAGTGTGGCG
This sequence comes from Parotocinclus haroldoi, assembly GCA_034779995.1. Lineage (NCBI taxonomy): Eukaryota > Metazoa > Chordata > Actinopteri > Siluriformes > Loricariidae > Parotocinclus > Parotocinclus haroldoi. Next base: position 13,889 of record JAUZST010005660.1, on the reverse strand, counting down.
ATCCAAGCCGGTGTGGGAGGCACAGTCGTGGTCTCACGATAGGGCTCGTGGATAACCCTGAAGAGAAGATTTATCGGTGCAACAGCAGACTTGCAAAAAGTAGAGCACAAGGCACATCAAAAATGGGAAAAAAAACAGCATTAGGTTCAGTCTAATAGGCTTTAAAGTAGCAGTATTGGCACAATTACAGTCGTACACACACTGACAAACCAGCAGTCGGACTCAAGACCACTTCTTAAACGGACTGCTGATTACTGCCAACGAGCTGCAGGTGCTGACTGAATGAGCTGCTGGAAGGAGAGTGCATCACACGCAGAAGCTAATCATCACCACTAGATGCCGCCAGAGCTGTAACCAGAACTTAAAGCAGATAAAGAAGCACAACAACAATAATAAATATTGGAGAAGCGGGTGATATATTCCCTTCACAGGGCACACCCCTAACAACATGGTCGATCATCATTACGTATTTGTGTGGCAAAAGTGGTGCACAGCAAAATTTGCAACTAAACTTTCCCACATAAGCTTGAACTTTTATTCTCCCATACAGAAGAAGCACAACTGTGGGAGGAACTTCCATTTCTATTGGATTTAGGATTTCAGGATTTTCTCTAGACCTTTTCAAAACATTAATTATATTCCTTTTTAACCACTCTTTGTGCCACGTTTTATGTCGTTATAATATGTTATAATATACACGGGTTGGACTGTGAAACTGAAACACCTGGTTTTAGGCAAAAGGTTTGGCTATAGCAGCCCAGCCGTGTATACTGACCCTGTGGAGGTCCCGACGCACAGTTTTGGTGCAAACAGGGGAGTGCACATTTAATTCTGCCGTGGTTTTATGTTTTTTGGCTTCAATCCAGGTTAGCACCCGAACATCCCTTTCAGACAGCTTCCTCTTGCGTCCACAGTTAATTCTGTTGGATGTGGTTCGACCTTCTTGGTGGTATGCTGACATTACATTACTGAAAAAATTCTCTCGCGAACAGTCACAAAAGAACGATATTTATACTGATCATAACATTGGGATTGTGTATCCTGTTTATTGGCAGGTTTGATGAGTGACATTAGCTTGTCTGAGGAATGTGATTTCTTCAGTTTTTCTGTTATACATTACATGTTTACCAGCTTGTTAAATGCACTGTACCGTACTTATGAATCGTTCATAATTGCAGTGTCTGGATGATTGGGGTTTATTTAACATGCCTACAGCCTTTACAGCTTCTGCATGCCATTTGAACCTTTGATATAGATTCTTGATACTGGTTAATGTATTTAAATCTGTGTAGCTGTTTTAGTACTACTTCAGGTTTGTTTCGGATTTGTGGTACACATATACACTGGAGTTCTACCTGAAACATGTTTGATGAAAAGTCTGGATTGGTTTTTTGCCGTGAATTGCCACAATTTAATTACGTCAACATATGTAGTACTATGATCTTTTTTGACAGACACACCCTCTCACGTAAAGCCTGGAGCAGTCTGGGTAGGCATAAATAAGGGTAGGGATAAGTGTTTGGAAGAGTGCACAAGGACTCCATTCTATTAATATAGTCCATTTGTAGTGTCTGGCTGAGTTTAGAACTCATCATGCCTTATTTCTGAGGATGTGTAAAAAGTGTACAGATCAATTAAATTGTGACGGTATTGTGAATCAGGTAGTGTTTACCTAGTGTTCCAGCGTTCATTTATTCAATTTGTTTTGGATCTTTTTGACCAAGATTTTGATATTTGTTTATTCCAGCTTGTCGGTCTATATTGTTGTGTGTTGTTTCTTTATTGCTTGTTGTGGCTTACTTTTATTCCTTTATTTTACTTAAAGTATGAAATATTGGCATTAGGACAACATAACCAGCATTTTAATTGACATATTTGCCTGATTCTTTTTGACAGTTTAACAAACATAAACATACTGTGCTCTTTCATGCAACCATAGCTTCCAAGGTGTCTTCTCTATAACATTTTTCCTTTCCACTGTCACCATAGGCTTGCTTAATTTGGGCTTTGAGCCTCTAACAACGTTATGATCCCCATATGAACTTCTTACATTTCTATTGGATTAAAGTCAGGGCTTTCACTTGGCCTCTTCAAAACAATAACTGTATTCTTCTTTAACCACTTTGTGTGATCATATACATTTAATCAACAGTGTGTACAATGTACCTTTAAATATATTCCTCCAAGGTTTATGTGGGAGTAAACTCCAGAATTTAGAGTTTATGTTGATGTAAGTGGAAAACATTACTCACCTTGACGGCACATGGATTGGAATTCAAGTGCCTGTTTGTGGTGTTTAAAGGTTCAAATGGACACAATTCTTTCCTCTCAGATCAAGAATATACTGCACCTTGTGTTCACTAATCTTTTATAAAACATTCAAACTCATTTCGTCGAGTGTTTTTTGTTGTCATGTCAACAATATACAGTGGGTTACACTACACAGTGAAACGGAATAGCATTCCTCCAGGTCCAAGGTGCTACATTTTGGGCTTAGGACCTCCCAGATTGCTAATATAAGGCTCTTTGTCAATTTGCCACAATTTGAACAAAATACAATTATTTTCAGCTAATTTCTTGGATAGCTCAAGACAACACATCACTTAATCCACAATGCCTAACACAAGGTTGTACCCTCATGCTGACCATCCTCAGGAAAATCAGGGCAACTCATGGCAAATATTGAAAAGATGGCATGGGTCCTCTGTCATTTTAGGATGGTGCTTGAGTTCAACATCTATTATATATGAAATGCCATCGCTGATTTTAACAATGCTTCAGATAGGTAAAGGTAGGAAACCTCTTGGACAAGGTAAGAACTAAGTATTGAATAAAGAGATGTGTTGAGTGTCGTAAATCTGTAGAATTCGCCATTTGCACATCCAGTGGATTACAGCACCTTTGGCTAAATTTTGTCCTTCCTCTTTTCTGAGAGGGGGATCTAGTTGACCCTTGTTTGAATGTTAAAGGGACAAGATGCATAGCATGGTGTCTTCAAGCAGGATGGGGTTTTGTAGGCAGGCATCGGTGTATTAAATCTAGCGTGGATGGTGGAAGAATTTGAGAACACCGAGAACCAGATGTAAGCTGTAGTCTGCAGTTATCAGTTGCAGAAGTCTGATGATGCACAAGGGAAAACTTGTCAGAAGTGAGACAGAATTTTCCAAAGGACAGGCACCTCAGTGGCTACATATTTGCACTGCTCAACACATAGACACAGAGGTAAGCAGTTGATGTGTCTCACTAGCTATTGACTCAGTTATTTGGCCTCGATAGTAAAACTCTCCTGTTTCAATCCACACAGGTCATTCATGGTCACTGTTGTGTATGCTTTTAGCATGTCGTCAATCAGCTCAGTGTAGTGCAGTGTTCTGTACATTGGCAAGAATAGTCTGTAGCATTTTCTATAATATATAAAAGTCTTGAAAATTATATTTCATTCCTTTTTTAGGTTAAATAATAAAAAATGAATATTTAAAAACTGGATCATGATATTTGATATGATATGATACAGCTCTATACCTACTAGTAGGTTGTGCATCTTTTAGCTCCGGCCCTCTTGGGCAACCCTTTTAGGTGCAAAATCAAATACTTATAAATATTTGTAAGTATATTTCTGTTAGTCCGTAGATGTACAAATCACCACAGTCTGGTGTGGTTGCCATATACAGTAATTAAGTCATGGGAATCTTACTTTTATCTGTGCACTACATATAATAATGTATAATACTGTATATAAACTAATAAGACATGCCTTATGCTCACCTGCCTAATATGTTGTTCATTCTCTCTATGGCACCAAAACCGCTCTGACCCACTGTCATTACAAACAGTATGAACCCAGCAAATGTCAAGGTCAACCCAGTAAATTAAGGCTACTTTATTTCACTTGTTAAAATACATTTATTCCATACATTTATTTCAGACCTCCAACACATTCCAAACAGTTGGGAGGATGCAATTTTGGACTAGCAATGAGTAAATCCCTATTTTAAGTCTTTAAGACTAACTGAATTTCTTTTTCCAATGTATTTTTCCAATAGGGTTTTTTTTCACAAGTCCAGTTTTTAAAACGTTGCATGCATTTTCTCCTAAGAATAAACAGAACTTACACTCAAATGTCACAAGTGCTTTTAACTGTGTAATATTATCCACTGCACTATTATAAATGTTGTATTTTAAGTGTATTTGAGCGCACAAACTTGGTAAAAAAAAAAACCGCAAACAAGAACAGCGTCGGTTTTGATCCGTATACAAAAGTTGTAGGTATTTTTTTTTCACCACATGATGGAAACATTTGACAACTTCAAGCTTACCGTTCCTCAAGGTAAAAAGTACAGTACAGTAGACAAGCATAGTCCGTTTAAAGAAATAATAAATGTATTATAGAAGACATACAAAAAAAAGGCAAGTTAATTAAGCTTTTGTTTCTAGATAATTTAATAAGTGGGTAAATAAACCACTTGTAATTACCATATCAGATGCCCAGTATGGGTTTTAAAAAAATGAAAACACTTAAAATATTGTAACATATTTGAACGGTAGAACAAAAATACAGGTCTATGCATTTAGCACATTGTATTTTATACTAAATTAAATAAACATTGTGCAACTATCCGTTACAACTCAGCATCGTGAAGCTTTTTAGTCAAGATAAACAATGCACTAACCAAACTTGAATTAAAACAAACAAAGCATCCCATTTCCGCTGCAGTTATGAAGGTCAGGTTCACAGGAAGACCACAGCATATCCTGGAATGCACTGCTGATACATCTAAACGATTACAATAGAGAGTGAAAGTTTATATTTACTGGAAAAAAGATACAAGATGAGATACATTTAGGCAGGGAGGCACACAGGTTCATGTAGCATATTTGGCCACAGAAGTTGCAGCTGAGGCTATAGACATCTGTAGGTATTCTATAATGGTGGTCTGTCTAGACTGTCTGGAGACTGTTCACCTTGTATACATGCCCTGATAGAACCACAAAGTTCATGCAAAAAGGATCTACATAAACAGTCAAGGCTGTCATATTTTTCTTAGCGTGTAGTGCATGTTGACTTGGAAATAGGCCTCACTCACTATACACTCTTAATTCGGTTAGGGGTGCGGGGGGGTGCTTTGTAATGTGAGAACAACGCCTAGACGGGATTTCATGTTACATGCACGCACACACACACACACACACACACACACACACACACACACACACACACACACACACACACACACACACACACACACTAGCAGACATTTATGAATGTCAATTGACCTAATGTATGTCTTTAGAACGGGGGAGGAAACAGGAGAACCTGATGGAAATTCATTCCCCCAGTGAGAACATACCAAGTCCACACTTCCAGACCAGTACTCAAACCAGGTCTCTAGAGCCGTGGGGAGTCACTGAACATTGACACCGTGCCACCTCTAAGAAAATATGTTTATGTATTTAATACTTTCATTGTGGCCATCAACTGTCATCTCTTACCTTATCTGTGACATCATAACATTAGCCTTGAATTGCAATATAAGTTGGTAAGGCCATTACAGGTTGCGTCCAGTAGAGGGCAGAACAGGACAGCTATTGATTAATCACTCCTGGTTTGTTTGTTGCTGTTGTTTTTTTTGTGAGGGTACAAATGAAATAAATCAATATATTATGACGTACGATATATTATACATGATTATTATCTCTGCCTACGCATCATTTCGATGTAGTTTCATCTGTAGTGAATGCTGAATATAACAGAATATGCAGCACATGCTCTGGCTCTTTTTTGACATTTGAGCAATTGCTGGCTACGTGAGCTATGCACTTGGACATACACCGATAAGCCAAAACATTCAAACCACCTTTTCCACAACAATGTTTAGATAGTGTGTTAAGAGTCAAGTTAATATTCACTTAAATGCCCAAGGATTCCCAGCATCCCAGAGTAATCACAGTATCCCATATCTTTTTGCCATCACTTCCCCAGGTAAATAGGACTCACTGGACCAGAAGAACTTCTGCCATTGCCCCAAGGTCCAGTTATGCCAGTGAGGATGGCAGTTAACAGGTTCTTCAGACCGCCTCACATTTTAGGCACTTTTGATGGTGGAAAGGGGTTAGCATCGTTAGCAGTCTGACCGGCTAGGCAGCCCGACACCAACAGGAGGTGCTGCATTGTGTGTTGTGACACATTCCTTATATGACCAGCATTAAAGATTTCTGTGAATTGTCCCAGAGAATGTCTTCTGTCCATTCGGACAAGACAGGATAGGATTTTTATTGCTTTGATGAGGATTCGGTGCCAACGTCCTGTTCTGTTTAGGAGATGCTCTAACCCTAAACTCATATACATTTCTCTCACATCAAACACAACAACTATGAGAACCAACTGTTTACCTGATGAACATATCCCATAGCTTATTATGTGCTGCAGTAATGAGATAATCCAACCTTATTTGTTATTGTGTTGCGCGTGGTCTTAATGTTTTGACTGATTGGTGTGTGTGTGTGTGTGTGTGTGTGTGTGTGTGTGTGTGTGTGTGTGTGCGTGTGCGCGCGCACGGGTGCGGGTGTTGGTGAGGAGTGGTTTGATGAAGCCATTGATGGGAGCCTTGCGGAAGGGAATTGAAAAAAAGCATGGACCAAGAAAGCGGAATGTGGGTCTGTGTGATGTGATTGTTAGCAGAAATGTGTCAGCCCAGGCCCACCAACCCCAGAGCCCTTGGCCCCAGACAAGCTGTGGAGTTGTGAGTGAGGCGTGAGGTATGGGAACGACGCTGCTGAGCACTGTGCTCTAGTAAATGCCCCAGATACCTTATCGGCCATTCCTTTAGTGGAACCAGAAAATAAAGGACGTTCAGCCATACTGGATGGCCATGTGTGGCCATTTCAGATCTTAATAGGCAACAGTATGACTGACCATTGATTCAGCACCAACAATGCTGTAGATATGTGGTCTGGATGACACTCATTCTTTGATGCCTAAAATGACGGTGGGTCAAAACTGCAGAGGTTTAGACACCTACAGCGCAAGTTTCATTATTTTGGACATGTTGGATTCTGAACAAAGTAGTGTTAAAGTAGAGACACAGTGGTGTTATTCACAATGTACACTAGATTTCATAGGTTTTAATAGACTGATGACTTCGTTTTCACTGTACATTTTCGTTGAGCTCTTTGTAGAATCTATTTATCCATGTTCGTTAGGATGGAATACAACATCAGCAGAAGCTAGATCAGCACTTAACCTTTCAGAAATGGGATACACATGACAGCTGAGTGCTGAAGTTGACTTAAAAGTCTATCCTGTTGCTTTCTGCATTAAGGACATGTCTCTCATACTTGGAAGATAAATTGAGTGCTAGCCTTTCTTTCCTACACTGACTATTCATAATAAACTCCAAACACTGATTGCTTAGTAGAAGCACTGTAGAGTAGAGTCCACTGTAGAGTGCAGTGGTAAGCGAACGCACAAAAATACACAGACACGACAAGAAATGTTCCAAAGTTAAGCACGAGAAATAAAATATGTTACTGAAACTGCACCAGTGGTAGGTCTCACTGGCCTGTTTTTCATTTGTCTGCTAGCACTGCTTTCTTCCCTTTGGCAGCAAATCTCGGCAGTGCTTAAGCAAGTTAATGCATGCACCATGCAGCCTGCAACCAGCTGCCATTTTAACGGCAAGTATGTGCGTCCCCTCATTATGCCCACCAATATTATTAGACTTCCCATACTGGTCTTGTCAGCACGTCGGAAGTAGCAGCTTCTATACCGCCATGGGCGCTTGCTGAGTGACTTACTTTTTAAGCTTTAATTTCTTCCCCCAGAAATATTTCAGCATATTATATACTTAGTCAGGTATAAATGTTGTGAATTTTCAGTTCGCATTTATATGAGTACCTGTCCAGGAATACACGAATTACAAATATGACCTTTATGACGGAACTGCCCTTCCATTGGCGTAAAGATTTTGTTGTTGTTGTTTAAAGTGTATTATGTATATAAACTACAACACCTACACTGCCTAACATATGCATTTTTTTTCCAACAACAAGCAACTGAAACGTAGATATGAGACAATTGGCCATTGTGTTCTGTTCCCCTTAACAGTGTGTTGTATTATTGCAGTCTGAACATTCAGGTAAGAAACTAAATTTGTATTGGTCATATAACATTAATTTCCTTTTTTTTCATTTTGTAAAGAAATAATTATTCAACCTACCCTTTTCTTTTCACCTGTAATAGCATATTACTACCTCATTCTCCCGGGCAATGATGTCGTACTAAAATGCTTCCGTTCGTAGGAAACAATTATCATTAAAGGTTACTTTGATTGCAAGTTCTACTAACAAATACAACATGATACATATATTGTTACAAAACGACATAAGAATAAGTGCATGAGCTCAGATAAAATTGCATTAGGTTTGTTTACATACATTTTCGTGTTTTTACAAATCTGTTATTTATCATTCAACAAAATTGCAAATTATGTAACACTTACCGATGCAAAATTAAATAATAAAAATAGTTGTGAGTAACTGTCTTTTCGCCTAATGTAAGCCTAATTAAGTTACATTTATACTGCAATTATATTTTCTGAATATAGTAAAGATTGTTAAATTATACGTTTTAATTGAAAAAATCACACTGCAGTACAATTCGGTTTTATTTTCTGCAAACATTGCGCTGTTTTTTTTTTGTTTTTTTGTTGTTTTTTTTACTGCGATTGTATTTTTTAACGACTGTCATTTGCAAAGCGAGTGCAATGTTTCCAAATATTATGTTTCCTATGGTTTTCAAGTTTTTTTTTAAATCTGTGAATCAGCATAGCTCTACACGCATAGTCTAAGTAAATGAATAGAAGTAAAAGTAACTTTAGAAGTCGGAACGTGAATGTGATCAGATAAAATTACGATGATGATGTTATGCAAACAAAATGTTAATTAAATGCATTTTTTCTTTTGTGGTGGTTTGAAAAGATATTTATTGTTAGCTTCGCAAATCAAGCTCGTTGCTATAGAAATTGATTCACGTTTAAAGTTGTATAAGTTAATCATTAACGGCATTTACGTGAACTGGCTCACAGACAATGGATAATTATATTGAATTAAAACAGCAATTCATTCATTTTCATACCGAATAAATCCAATTCGGGTTTCCGGGAAGCTGATAAGAGCCCCAGGTAGGAACCAGCTTTAGACAGGGCACTTATCCATCACAGGGTGCGCGCGCAGACACTGGAATAGGCCAGTTGACCAGTTGAATGTGGGAAGAAACTAAAACCCAGAGAATACACTCGAGACAAGTGGAGAACATGCAAATTCCACAAAGTCCTATTCTGGTCCGGGAATCGAACCGGGGATCTCTGGAGCTGTGAGGTTACAATTGGAAGCTTTGAGCACAAATGATAAACCGCCACTAGTGATATTTTTACTAAACCGAAATTGTTTATAGAGAGATGGAAACTTTATTGATCTTAACTAAATAGCTACACAGAAGGAATACACCTAATGCGAAACGTATTTATATATTTATATATACACAATCGCAACAACTTCACAGTATAAGTTAAAACATTTACATTCATAGTCTGGTACGGCCTGGGGATGTCCTAAGAATTAGAGCAAACACTTTTTCTGTACGCTATTATAAGGTATCCATTACTGTCATATTTCTGTTGGTTGGTGTAAAATGTGTCGGAAATCTAAATATATCAGTTTTCCCTCTGCATAAGTATGAAGGTAATTATAGTTTTAAATGATCTACAATAGCAATTAAATTACTCATACGAATTGCTTAATATTAGGTTCAACTCTAGCCTGTGAGTCCAGTGTTTTACTCTGCATACATGTCCTGTACGTATTCTATTTTAAATTCATATTTTCCATAGACCGAATATATACTGCTCACAAAAATTAGGGGATATTTAATTAAGGGAGTTTTCATTTAGAATAACCCTTAATATTTGTTAGCTGTACAGTTGCCTACACGTCTCATAGTCTAGGGGTTATTTGTACGCCACAGTGATTTAAAATTTTTGCAAAGCAAAGGCAGACAGGAAAGTAATTTCGTACGTAAGTGGTTAAATGTTCTTTTTTATTTTTGGAACTTTACCTATTTAAATTTAGCTTCCGTTATCGTGTGAGAAACATGAACAAGCACATGTTTGGTTCTTTAAAGAAAATGCTAAGTCTTTATTCTTTATGCAAATCTTTTTTTTTCCCCAAAACACTTGGTCGCGACTTGATTTCTAACAAACTTTATTTTACCTGCAAACTTTGAATATACAGTGACTTATTTGTCTGCCCATTCCTTTTTTTCGCATGTGCAGAAATGTATAATAATATTCTGTCATACACTTGGTAGTCATTCTGAAATATTACCAACAATAGCCTTATTTATTGTACATATAAACCTGCGCCTCTACACTGCTCACCTTGTGTAAGAGCCTCCCTCAACGTGATCGAGAAGAACAGGGTTAACGTGAAACAACATAAATAATGATCTCATTTTTAAAAAAATCCTAAATAATCTAATAATATTAAGCTATTAGGCGTAATACAACGCCATATTAGAACGTGCTCATAAAGAAAAGAGTAGTTTAACATATTGTTATCTCACATAGTGTAGAGTCATGGTATTACGTTTCAAATAGTTATAATATTTATTATAATCAATAACCTACAATCCAGTTGTAATTAATATTTTCAGACAACCATAGCAAAGTAGTTTCTAAATAAACATGTGGCAGATATATTTGCAGTTTAGAAAAAATATTGTAATGTGTTGTTGACAAATTAAGTGAAAGCATAGTTTAAGATAACTGTAGCCTACATAGATAAGCATGTATAAAACAAACGAGTCGGGATATGATAAGGAGTTAACCGGGTTAGTCTAGTCTGACGAGTTAAAATATTTGATCATTTTATATCATCATAATATCTGTTATCATTTAGCACCGAAAATGCTATTGGGGTGCTTTGAATTATAAGCAACTGTGAAATATCTTTGACAACCAAGTTTTTGACAAGCTGTATGTTCATTTAAGTTAGACTAGCATTATTATTACCTAATTTGAATTAATTACCTAATCTTCTTTATATGTGTTACTGCTTGTTTTTAAAATATTACGTGCCATCAGCCACTTGCGTTATATTGCACTGCTAGCGACGGAGACAAACTTATTTTTTCTTTATCCCTGCAAAATGATTAATCGTGGAGTTAATCCTTAGTTTTGGTCTGGTTGTAGGAAAGTACCCTCGCGCACTTTTAAAAATGGCGGGGTTTTGTGTTACCTCTGTAAACAGGAAGTTGTTTAAGGACAACCTCGTAATTGTTAAAGACACATTTTTATCTGTCAGGTAACACCTCAGAAATCAAGGATTTTGACAGGCTGTAATGAAATCTGATCGTGCTCTATTATTCCGAATGAATTTAGATGATGAGTAAACAATATTAACATTATTTCTCTTTTATCACCAAATCAAATTTCTTAGAATTTTGATATATGTGCTTAAATAAGCATTGTACTGCTTCCTACACACTATTTATCAGGGATTGATGACAAGGGGCTCAATTTTTTTTTGATGAATTTATTTAAGAACACCTATATGCAACTAACCCTCATGGTTATTTCCATCATTCTCATTTTTCGCCGAACGCGTTTCTTCACTCTAACTAAACAGTTGTCAGTTGTGTGTTTTCATGTGGGGAGGGGTCAGAGGTGCGTGCGTGCGCGCGCGCGTGCCGCCGTGTGCGTAAATGAGTTTGCTATTTTGAAGTGCGATACTTTTGCGTATTCTAAAAAAAAAAAGAAGTAACTGAGTAATAGTTTAGGTTGCCAGACAGTTTAAGATCCACTAAGGGAAATCATTTTAATGCACGTGGTCCACGGTTTAATTTCCTTCCTAGTCTGGATTGTTTTCTGCATTAACTGCAATCCTCGAATATTGCGCACTATGGCTTAAACGACGTGGCTGCAGTTGTGTCCGTTTTCAAGTACCTATATAAAGCATTTTGCCCCCTGCTTATCCTTGAGAGGGTCACGAGGGACGTTTTGTACCTTAACTCGTAGTTCACTGGGCTCGCGTAGATACGGCCTGTACAGTGCGTCAGTCCATCGCGAGGCTCAACCGCACCGTCCGAATTCTCTTAGCAGACCCCATGACAGAGGCCCTCAGGAACGGACTCTTATCATCAAGTCAAATATCCATTAATAAATTGGTCATTATTACCACCTAGTTCAAAAGTATAAACAAACAAACAAATAAATAAATGGGTATCCAAAGGTTGTATTCCGCCAGATCTGATACAAATCTGGGAATACTTACTTTTACAGACTGGTCAATGACTTCATTTATACTTGCTTGTAATACGATGTCTGGACCAGACTTGTGCTGTGATTTTAACTTCTTTGACACTCAACCGAGGCATGTAAGACATGTAGCACACTGTAAAATTATTTACTGTAAATTAACAGTAAATTACTGGCTGCACAGTCACCAATAAACTGTGGTAAGGTTTGTAAAAACAGTAAATTTAACATTGGATAAATAAATAAAGGTAATTTACTATAAACATTCCTGTAACTGCTATTCACACCATGCTACCTTTATAGCCAATCAGGTCAGATGTATGTATGTAGTGGTTTTTACAGAAGAACATTGTCTCAAAGCAGTTTTACAACTACCTAGGCCCACACACCTAATGGTACACACAATCGTAGAGTGACAGTGGAAAAGAAAAACTCTCTAAACGCTATAAGCAAGAAACAATAGCAGGTCCAAGACAAAAAAGGACCCAACTTTCATGGGCAGTCCAGATTTTACATTTAAGACTTAAATTGTGATATATAATAAAATATATACTAAATATACCATTTAAAAGAGAGAACATATTTGAATAAAATATAATAATTCAAATGAAATATAATAACATATAGAGTATACGTGAGAGACAATAGAAGAATAATGAAATATAGATTATTATGTACTATAAGAACTATATAATATAAAATAATAATATTGTAATGTGTTTTTCGGTGGTGACGGCTGTGAGTTCAGATCCTTACTTGGCCAAGGTGATGTGCCCTCAAGGTCATTTTTATTGCCTCTCAGCTCAACAAAACTCGCATAGTATAATGGCACTTCCCAAGGTGTTTGTAGAGAAACCTGTAGGAAAACGTGGGGAAATCATGCCATCCACACAGAAACATTAACTAGGATGAGACTCTATCTTAGGACCCTGTACAGGCTGTGTGAAACTAACAAAACAACGCCACCTTGTTCAAGGAGATTCAAGAAACCTCTTAGTCTATCTTCTCTAAATGACATGGAGGTCTGGTAGTTTTCAGTAAACATTATCATTGTGTGAAATAGTTGAAATTAGCCTAAATGCAAAAGACATATCAGCTGCTGATCGGGAGTGCGTTTTCCGATAACGATTACTCTTAGCGATCTGCATTAAGAACTAACTGTAAGATAACATATTTTACGTTTTGCCCAAAAGCTTCCGTAGTTTCCAAAATTCCGACTGCGTTTTTAAGTAGTTATTTTGTGACTCCACCTCTGCATCTGTAAAAGCACCGCCAGTCGACCCAACGATTTACATATTTACATATGCATATTTTCTTATTATACCAAAGTTATTCCAAAACTAAATTATAGTTCTTGCAAAAAAAACTCATGAATAATTAGCATTTACTAGTATTTATTAAAGCTTACATTGTTCGTCAGAAACACTTTCAAGTTAATTTATTACTAAAATACTACTTTGACTTTATGTGTTATAATTCAACTAGGGGAACTTGCATCATCAAAAGAAAGGCATTTTTTTTAACAATAACGTAATTACCGCAGCAGCCTGTGAATTATACAGAGAACTATTTAAAGGT
>JAUZST010005659.1:0-40994 GCA_034779995.1 Parotocinclus haroldoi | reverse complement strand
TTTATTTAAAAATTGAAGCTACACACTGCATTGGTTAGAGTTAAAGGAATTGTTTTCAGCTAAAACATAAATTAGTGCAATAAAGCTATAATCAAAGGCTCTGTGCATGTGGCTTATTTGTACCCAAATCACAATATATATTTTTCTTATGCTAGAAACATAAAGCATGGGTGACTGGAGCTTTCTTGGGCGGCTGCTGGAGAATGCGCAGGAGCACTCAACAGTCATTGGCAAGGTCTGGCTGACAGTCCTCTTCATCTTTAGAATCCTTGTGTTGGGGGCTGCTGCAGAGGACGTGTGGGGAGATGAGCAGTCTGATTTCACATGCAACACACAGCAACCAGGCTGTGAGAATGTCTGCTACGATGAGGCTTTCCCAATCTCACACATTCGGTTTTGGGTACTGCAAATTATCTTTGTGTCCACGCCTACCCTTATTTACCTGGGCCACGTACTTCACATTGTCCGAATGGATGAGAAACACGAAGAGAAAGAAGAGGTGCTAGGCAAAGCTAGGAGGTTTCAAGTGGAGAAGGACATCTACAGGAATGGAGGGGTAGGAGAAATGGAGAATGGAGGTGGTGGAGGTTCCAAAAAGGAAAAGCTTCCTGTACGAGATGAGCATGGCAAAGTCAGGATCAGAGGAGCCCTCTTGCGTACCTACATTTTTAATATTATATTTAAGACTCTGTTTGAAGTTGGCTTTATTTTGGGTCAATACTTTCTTTATGGCTTTCAGCTTCATGCACTTTACAAGTGTGGAAGATGGCCGTGTCCAAATACAGTGGACTGCTTTATCTCTCGACCCACAGAGAAAACTATCTTTATCATTTTTATGCTTGTGGTAGCTTGTGTGTCTCTTCTGCTGAACCTTTTAGAAATATATCATCTAGGATGGAAGAAAGTCAAGCAGGGTGTGACCAACAAATTTGTGGCAGAACACGACCCGTTATCCTGCAATAGTTATAGAACCGGTGGGGTGAATGACGTAACAATCCTCCCTGTGGTCAGCTTATCCCCTATTCTCAATGAACCTCCTAACTATACAGATATGACCACAGCATCACACAATTCAATTTTGTCTCCAGCAATTGCAGCAACGGCAGCCATATCTGAAGCTGACTGTAAGTTTGATCAATTTAATAAGAATGCTTCCCTCTGTAGTAGGAACAACAACAACAGCTGCTACTACCCGACTATGGAGCAGAACATGGCTACAGAAAAGCAGAGAGTTGAGATGGAACCTTTCACTCTCTGCCTGTCTTCCTCCTCCTCCTCATTAAATAAAATTAATTATACCGAATCGGCTCCTCCCTCCACAGGTGACTTTCTTAGCAATGCACATAATAAAACAGACTGGGGGGCTTTTGTAGTGACAACTACAGTACAGATACATCCACCTCCTATTACAAAGACAGATATTTGTTATTTGAACAACACTAGCAAGAACAGTACTATTCAAACCAGACATGAAGACCTGACAATTTGATTAAGGCAATTTATTATTTTACAGAATGCTAGGTGACATAACATTTCAGATTTAAAAAAGATAACTCAATTTTGATTTGAAATGGGGAAGGTGTAGAAGCTGAATATTTAAAATAATCTTTCTGTATCGAATTATCAATGAACAATAAAAAAAATCTACACAGCATTCAGGAAAACATTTTACATTCACACTTCAAATAGAGCAAGAAAACAATAAGTTTAAAGTAATAGTATTGATTTATCGATTGGTTTTGGTTTTAGTGAGATAAATACTGAGAAATATATGCACCTTTGAGCAATCATTTTCTTGTGTCGGATAACTAGCCTTGGCCATTCTGTGCCTTGATTCTGTTATGGACTATATATGAATGTTTGGAATTGCTATGAGTTGCCTGAGCACTAAACACCAATAAAGAATGGGACATAATCACTGTGAGATGTAATTAACATGATTTGTGAAATCTAGCTAAATAAATAATATATAAATATATAATGTTTTTTTAAATGAGGCTTGAAACTTTTATGTGTGTAGGTTTGGTTATTGTGTAATTCATAGTTGAAATTCTACAGGTTATTTGCTACATTGCTCCATACACAGACACACCAGGTTTATGTAGATCTTTCAGCATTATAGACACTATTGTTATTATTATTATTATTATCATCATCATCAATATTATTCTTTACACACATTGACAAAACAAAAGCACCCAGATAGAAATGTCAGATTGCTACAATACTCTGCAAAAGTTATATCAACGGAGAATTGTAAATGAGTACAGGTCTGGTCTGATTAGACACTGGGTCTTACCTCAAGAGGGTGTAAAAGTACTTCCCCCCATCTATAAAAAGGTTCTCAGAGGCTGCTTTTTGGTAGTGCACCTTTTGACACCGTTGGCTGCTTGGCATGCTAGACATGTGCTCAATAACATTTTGTTTAGTTGACAGACTTTGAGGGGGCGCATAATTGAACTGTGAGAAACAGGAATCATCATTGGGCGTATTATGCAATATGATCAGTTCTGGCCTACTTGTTAGGAAATGCTGAGTGTATTGCTTCTGTGAGGACATGCACAGATGGTGAACTTGCTCTAGACGGTCAAGACAGATCACTAGTACAGATGAGCATTTGAGTCATCGACAAGCACGAGCAGTTTCAAAGAACTCTGGACATCTATGGACAGGGACTGTATTATCTTTAGTGACAAATTCAGGTTCTGTTGGGATCTTGCAACTACTTCAATCCTGCCTTTGCTGTGGAGTGACACACTGCCGCAAATGCAGGTGTAATGCAGGTGGGGATCCATTTCATACAACAGTTGGTCACCCCTAGTAGTGTTACCTCTCATGGCAGGACTTCCAACTGGAACGATAATGCTCTACCAGATGCTACAAGGGTTTCCCCAGGAATGTCTCACCAGATTTCAATCTTTTCTTAGGCTGCCTGGTTACCAGTTCTATGTATATGTCAGTTTAAAAGCTATGTAACTAGGTAGGAGACTGACTTCGGCAGCCTATGAGTGTGCAGATCCACATTTGCAGCTG
This sequence comes from Parotocinclus haroldoi, assembly GCA_034779995.1. NCBI lineage: Eukaryota > Metazoa > Chordata > Actinopteri > Siluriformes > Loricariidae > Parotocinclus > Parotocinclus haroldoi. The sequence continues at coordinate 37,961 of JAUZST010005659.1, read as the reverse complement.
TGGGAAATGTGTCATAGACGCAACCACATTTATGCAATCTTGTGACAAAACCCAGTGCCTAATCAGACCACACCTGTAATCATTTACATATCCGCTAGTGAAATATTCGCACGCCAAGTTATGCAGCAATCCGACATTTCTATCTGAGTGCTTTATTTTATTGCTATCAGGTTTATTTAATTCAGAGATTGCCCTTTATGTGCTACTTGTGTTTTGTTGAGATAAGTATCATGCAGTTTTATTTGCAAAGTAGAATCTGTCTAAATACTTTAAACTTATTGTATTGATCAGCTTCATGTGTCCTCTCTGACTGTTTGGGTGGCCATGCAAGAATCATGTATGCTAGGTTGTAAAAGTATTGTTAAGGTTTACATCTTACAGAGTTATTAAATGTATACGATATTGGAAATACAATGCACTTCCGACCCCTTTTAACATGTCATTTGTTTGTTGTTTTCCCTGTCATTCTCCACTCAAAACCACATCATGAAAAAGACAAGAGACAGGACTGTGTGGAGGGACTAATCTGGAGAGGGTTCCAAAAATGTTCTGCTGCACAGAATATTTCCAAGGGTACAGTGGTCTCCACAATTCTTAAATGAAAGGAGCTTGTTTGTTTGGCTTATTTAACGTCGCTTATCAGCATCAGTGGCCATCCAACGACACATACAAGGTTACATCTATACACAAGTTAATCTGAAGACCAGTCATACATACACAAGTCAATGACAATTTAGAGACACCAGTTCACCTAATGCACATGTCTTTGGACTGTGGGAGATAACCGGAGTAACTGGAGTAAACCCACGCAGACACAGGGAGGACATGCAGACTCCACACAGAAAGGACTCAGGCCACTCCACCCTGGGATTGAACCTGGGACCATCTTGCTGTGAGGCAGCAATGCTACCCACCAATCCACCATGCTGCCCAAAAGGTGCTTGGAACAGTCAAACTAAGTAATTGGGAGAGACGAGCTTTGATAAGAGAGATGACCAAGAAGCCAACAGTCACTCCAGCTGAGCTCCAAAAATCCAAAGAAAGTGGGAGAACCTTCCAGAAGGTCACTGCTGCACTCCAACAACTTGGGCCTTATGGCAGAGTGGCAGACAGAATAATGTCCTATAATGTCCTCAGTGAATGAAACTTTAAAGTCATTTAAAATCAATGAAAAGACTCTCAGACAATGAGAAACAAGATTATCTGGTCTGGTGAAATCAATATTGAACTTCTGAGGAAGTTCTGGAGGAAACTTTTCATCACCTTCCAAACTGTGAAGTATGGTGATGTTTTTCAGCAGCTGAGCCAGAGAGACTGGTCAGAGTTAAGAGAAAGCTAAATGGAGTAAAGTACATATATATGCTTATTAAAAGCCTGTAGGTTAATCTTTCAGCAAAACAATTACAATAAGCACATAGCCAAGACAACAGAGGAGGTAATATTCTTAAGTAGCCCAGCCCAATTGAACATCTCTAGAGAGACCTGATGGTCCCCATTGTACCTGACAGAGCCTGAGAGGATCTGCAGCGAATAATCTCAGAAAATCCCCAAATTCCCAAAGGTGCGCATCATACCCAAGAAGACTGGAGGCTCTAAAGCTCTGATAACGGTGCTTTAACTCAGTGCTAAGGAAAGGGTCTGAATACTTATGTCAATGCAATATTTTAGTTTTCCTATACTGTATGTACAGGATAATGTCGTAGAACAGCATTTCCAGCATCACAATAAACAGTAAATAAATGAACCAAATTCATCAATATTTGTACATCTATAATTCATTATACGGTTATCAAAATGTTATATGCCGTATACATTGAAATCTGTTAAAGCAGAGAGCATGAATTATTATTGAGTTCTACTCAATAGAAAGAACTAGTCAGATTAGATATGTGGAGTAGTTGGTAGAAGTGGTTTGAGGTATTGTTTTTTAGTGGAAATTGTTTGATGAATATTACATTTGATTAATTAAATTACATAATAATTCGGTTGCCATTATTCCAGCGCCTTTATTTAATTTTAGAATTTCTAGATAATTTCAGTTTTAGAAAATTTAACTTTTAGCATTCAACCATTAAACCTTGAGCTTTGACCTGCGAAATTCAACCTGTTAAATTTGGACATCTACATCCGGGACTTAAAATCAGTGGTGCGTGGATGGCACAGATGCGAAGACTGTGTCCCACATCGGCTTATCACCTTTATAAGCCTAACGAGCCAGCTTGTAGCTGACAAATGGCTCAATAGCTCCTAACAGCTCGTTCACAACGTATGGTGGGCAGCTGGTTGAAATGATCATCCTGTTTCTCTCAGTCTAATGATGCACCCCTTTTAAAATCTGTCAACTTGTCAAAATGTCTTGTGTCATCCACTGTGCGATGTAGAGGTATGTCTAGCAAAGATCTCTCACCAAGTGGCACATGTTGAAGCCGACTCCGAACACACGACTTCAGGTGCTCGTTTTCTGTGGAAGAAAGAACCACACCCAGGCTGTCCGTGTCAGATTCACCAAGTTTATTCCGATCAGTCAGGGAAGCAATTCACCACTACAGTCTGCAAACGCTTTAGAATAATGCTCACACATCCATAGATTATATACCTATAGAACCACGTCCAAGTTTCATAAGCTGGTTTTTCTTCCCAAAATCCTTACTTTACATGTTACCGACAAATACAAGGTCTTCTCTCTTCTAAATCCTTACTCTACAAGGTGCTAACAAGTACAAGGTCTTTCCTAATTTTCTGTTTCATATCACTTTCTCAACTCCCAAAGAACAGCATATCATTTTTCGACAGTTCCAAGCGTAGTAACGTACACTGCAGAACACAAGGTCATTGATTTATTAGTAATATACTTTAGGCTACAATGTTGTTCAATCATCTTCTGGATTATACTGATTCTTCATATGTGCTAATACATGTAGAATAGGATTACTTATTTGCTAATATTAGTGTAATAGGATTTTCGAAAGTTTCAACACACAGACTACACAAAAGTAGCATTAGAGAGCATTTTTACAGACAGTGGGTGGAAGCAGTTTTATTCCCTCTTGCACATACCTGTCAAGTCTCCGGTTTTGGCTGGGAAACTACCGTATTTTACCTCTCTTTCCCGCCAGCCTCTCGTATTAGTATTTTCCCATAATTTCCCGTATTAAATTATAATTTTACAAAAACATTCCTGTTCCTGTCCAAACTGAAATGTCACTAACCTCGCGAGAACTGGTGAGAAAGATTGTTACAGAAAATAGGATGCCATTAAACAACAGCACTGTTATTGCTTTACTCTCATTTAAAATCAACCACTCTGACCCAGCCCACAAATACACTCCTTCCAAAAAGGGTTTAAGGATGCAAAATCTGCAACAACTCTGTATAATAAGTCAGTGAATGAACCACGAATGAACATGAGATACTAAAAACGTGTAGTGAAAATAACACGTTTCACTTTAAGGCAAGCAATGTGTATATATGCTGAAAATATGTAAAATAAATAAATGTACTTCAATTCCCTTTTGTGTTTTCATTTAGGCTGTATTATAAAAATGACATATGTAGCAATGTCCACAGTTTTTCAGTGTAAACAAAGGTAGGCCTATCAGATTCCGATCATCTAATTGTAGTTTGTAAGTGGTTCACAGGTGGTTATTTTAGATTTCTTGTAAACCTGTCTAAAAATGTAAGGGATACTGAACTGCGGTTGGGCTGGTAGGATGGCTTGAAGTGCGCGTGGGAAAATTTCCCTTATTTTTAAATCCAAAACTTGACAGGTATGCTTGCAGCAATGTCTAATCAGACCACCATCATTTACATATCTGCCTGAGACATAACTGCATGTCCAGCTTTTCAGTTTCCAAGTGGACTTTTTCAGCAGGATCATGCTCCCCCAAACACAGCAAGGGTTTCCCAGGAATGTCTTAAATTCCGTATTGAACCATATTTGTGTTTAATACCGAAAGTGAGTGCCTTCTGATTGAAAAAGGCCGCTTCTTCTACTGCCCTCTCCCCTTACAGAATAACTGGCCACTTATGTACCGCAGGTACCACGCACTTCCGAGTTGTCAGGGGAAGTGGGCGGGGCATATTTCAAAAGTCTATTCAAACGCAGCAACTCGCGCATGCGCACTCGAGCAACTCAAGGCACTCGCGCGCTGTAGCTTACGGTAATTAAACGGTTACGGTGGTTATATTTGGCCTACCAGCCATTTTGCTCCAATGGCCAACCGAAACCTTCAGCAAGTGAATATGCACGCCAATTCTCCTTCTCCAAAGCGACAGACACCAAAGCACAGTGCAGATTCTCCGTCTACGGAGCGCACACATGGAAAAATGGAAGGAGCGGCGCCATCGCCTAAAGTGAGCAGTTCACCTATTCCTGAGGCCGAGAGCAGCGATGAGCCTCGAGAAATGACTTTAGACCTGAAGAGCTTCAGGAGGCCAGGAGAGAAAACGTTTACCCAGAGGTGCAGGCTGTTTGTTGGTAATCTTCCTACTGACATTACAGAGGAAGACTTCAGAAAGCTGTTCTCCAAATATGGCGAGGCGAATGAGGTTTTCATCAACAGGGACAGAGGATTCGGCTTTATTCGACTGGTAAATACAAAGACTTATACCTTATCTCCGTAGCAAAGCCAATTAAGTTCGTTCTTTCATCTTGTGGCTAGCAGAATGTGCGAATTGTTATATTATTTTAAACAGATCTCACTGATCTGAACAACAAGGTGCCCATTGTTTACCATCCATACCAAGAACTGCAGCACAGTGTTGATCGGTGGTGATTATGACTATTCATCCAGTTTTAGCACCCAGATAGTTCGTTTTAACGTCGCATCTGCTTTTGTGCTTCTCAATTCACATTAATAGACTGTTAGCTATGTTTTTGAGAAGTGGTAGTTTTGTTTGCGCATTTGTGTCAACCCCAGAAGCACGAGACGGAAGACCATTGCTTTACCCTGTAATACTGTGAATACGTTGCAAAGGATGAATAATAGTATATTCTGACTAATTTTGTGCCGATAGAAGCAACACTTCCGTCATATTTATTATTATTTTTTTAAAATATATTGTGGTTTATTGCACTGTTTCTAACATGTATAGAAATCTATTAAAATTGCATTTCATTAAGCCAGCACGTTGTGATACCGTTAGTTAGATTTAATCTGTGATATGTCTACATTATAGAAATGACTATAGAATTTATAGTTAAAACAGCTTTTGAAACTGCATATTTCTAGCCACACAAACCTCAACACTAACTCTCTTCCCCCATGTTGCTTGTTCCCTTGTTGCTCGTCTAAACAAAGTTGAGCAGATCAGTGTTACAGTGATGAGGCTCCATACAGGCAATACAAAAACTCAGTATTACCTTAAATTCAGTATTACCTTAGTACTTGGAAATAAACTGTACATTGAGACTTAAAGCCCAGATGCCTTTCCACGTTTTAGACAGTAAAGTTAAGTTTCTAGTATTCAGATTCTAGGGCTTCATGTGATTTGACTTCAGACCAGTGTCAGTCAACAAATGTCTTTTCTGTTTTCCTAGAAATGACCAACTGAAATGGAAGGTTATACCTACAAAAACATGTTATGCTTTTTAGGAGATTATATTGTCAATACAGATCCAATATATTTGGAAAGAAATTGATTCCAAATTGCAGTCATTTGTATACTGACATTTCATAGGCAACTTTCATATAATGTTGAAACAATATGTCTTGCACATTATCGAGCAGAACATACAACTATGCCAAACTGAAGCACACAGACCATGTGATCTGACAATTTGCTGTATTGTTTCTGTTTGGAATAGTCAGTTTAGTTTTGCTATGATTTCTTTTCACAATCTTTCTGCAAAAAGGAACCGCATCAATTTGTGGTTAAAGTATCCTATTACGTGCTGCACTATATGACTTCTCACTTGGTAACAAGTGTGCTCTTCTTGCTTTACCAGTTACACAAGAAAGCGATTGTATCTAGGATTGGCTCGTGGACAAAAATAATACTGATTTGCTTTGGTGTCGTTATAATCAATTAAGAAGTCCCGATATTACTATATGTATTAATTGCAAATGTATGTCCCCTTAGCCCCTGGTAACTGATACAGTATTTTATCTGCCTTTGTTGTTGTTTTCTATGCATTAGATACATTAGTATAAATTGGTTTCAGACTGCCAGTGTTTTACATCACTTATTACTTAAGTCTCTTAAATCTAAAACATTTACCTTTGTTCACACATAAGCCACCTTGGTAATAACCAGGTAATTTCCTAACTTGTCTTGATCCAGTAAATTGCAGTGCCCATTTACTCAGCATTTTCACTTTTTGATGCTGTCAGGTGTAACCTTTACTTCCCTGTTAAAAAGATCATTTATATCCTTATGATTATATGAGGATTTGGCGAGTGTGATAGTCACATACTCACCAAATTGACATATCATGCTGGTGACCAGTATAGTCACTGTACTGGTATCCAGTGTTTGTGACCAGCATGTTCATTGTCCCTGTGTCCCATGTTGATGCCCAGTTTATTTAAAACACCAATATTTAATGCAGCATACAAAACCCAACACATGCTGATAATTTTTTATAGAACTGTTCAATGTCTTGGTCAAAGTACCTGCGTGGTTAGATTAAGTGTGTGGTTAGGTTAAGTTTACTGAAAAACTATTGTGAGCCTTAAAACTGAATTTCACTAACATCTGATCTTAGCACGGCATTGCACAGCCTCTCATTCTTATTGCCTTTATAAGTGGCAGTAAGTATCTATTCAAATCAATATTCACTAGAAATAATTCTTCTGCCGATGTTGATCAGAACTCGGGAGCTCAAGAGAGTGTGTGTTTCATCAAAGGAGTGATTGAGTATATAACGCTCCATCTGGTTTACATAAAATACACTGCTCAACAAAATTAGGGAGATATTGAATTATGGGAAATTTCATTTTTATGCATACGAACACATATTGTAATGGAAAAAAATATTTGAGAGGCGCCGATTGCAATTTTCTTGGCTGATTCTGTTTTTCTTACTTGTTGAGAATTATAAATGTCAATAGGGTTTTCCGCAGCCCATGATAGGTAAAGCGGCCACGCCACATCTCTCGCAATCTGTAAACTGAGCCTCGTCTAGGTGTTTCCAACCTTGAAACCAAATCTTGCCTCATCCTCCTTAAGGTACTCCCTATGGCCTTTCTTTTGTTATTCTGTTGCTGGCATTTGGATTTACGCTGATCGTTACCTGTCGTTTTCAATAAATCTGTGTCTGGACTGATGTTTGTGTGTCTCTGCTGTGTTCTCAGAGGAAATTGGAGACTTGCTTAGACCTACCATTAGGCTTTTTAGTAAAACTAATATAATAGTATGAAAGTAATTAGTGTAACAGGCTAATAATAACAATAAAGCATGTAATCTCATAGTACATCCCCAATTCCAATGAAGTTGGCATTCTGTGTAAAACATAATAATAATGAATAAAAACATAATACAATGATTGGCAAATCCTTTTCAACCCATATTAAATTCAATACAAAGATTATATATTCAATATTCAAATGGATAAACTTTATTTTTATTTATATTCTATCCAAATATTCACTCATTTTGAATTTGATGCTTGCAACATGTTCCAAAAAAGTTGGGACAGGGGCAACAAAAGACTGGGAAAGTTGGAGAATGCTCAAAACACATCTGTTTGGAACATTCTACAGGTGAACCGGTTAAAAGGAAATGATGATGAGTGTCGTGATTGGGCATCAAGGGAGCATCCCTGAAAGGTGCAGTTGTTCACAAGCACGGATGAGTAATGATAAGAGACCTAACACTACTCAAGGTTGAAAACCCCTGGTTTAAGGCAAGCTGTGTCTCTCTTTAGTTTCCCTGTGGCTGCGTGTAGACGAGGTGCACACATGCGGCCGATGCTTTGTAAACAATGTTTTGAATCACTGATTCGAATTTGCGCTCGATTCATGAACAGATTCAGTCAGAATCAATTCTTCAAGCAACTCATTGTGTACGTTCCTCAATGCGTCCAAACACCACATAGATCTCACGACAATTCACAATATCGTTAGATATAACCAGCTTTTAAATCATTTGCCTTTACATAAAAAGCAGGCGGTAGGTACAGTGCAAATACCACAAATCTGTTTGTATATACAGGCCAAATGACATGCGTTTTAATTTGCTATTGCACTTAAATTGTTTTGTTTATCTATAAAGAGTAGCTAGTAAAAAGTAGTACAAAAGTACAAACAAAGATGCTGAATTGAAAATCACTCGTACATAGGTTGCACCTTTACATAAATTCACATGTCGCTACCAAAGTAAGGCAATAAAGAACAACACCTGAAACAAACATGTTATGACAACAACTGAGATGTGAGATAGATAGATATATATATATATATAATGTATATGTATACATACACGTGTGTGTGTGTGTGTGTGTGTGTATGTGTATGTGTATAAATATGTATGTGTGTATATGTATGTATGTGTATATATATGTGTATATATATGTATGTGTATATATATATATGTATATGTATGTATACGTGTGTGTGTGTGTGTATATATATATATACACACACACACACACACACAGATTCTTGATGACTTTATATGGATATTTACATAGGACATTGGTTCTAAGTGATAAGGATTACTATCATGCATAAGTGCTTGCATAATATTAATTTCCCCTCTCCATTTTTTGAAGGAAACAAGAACATTAGCAGAGATTGCCAAGGCCGAATTGGATGGCATAGTGTTGCGGAACAGGCCAATAAGAGTTCGTTTTGCCACGCATGGTGCATCCCTTACAGTTCGAAACCTTTCACCAGTTGTTACCAATGAGCTCCTGGATCAGGCTTTCTCACAGTTTGGGCCAGTGGAAAGAGCAGTTGTTGTGGTTGATGATCGTGGCAGACCCTCAGGAAAAGGCATTGTGGAGTTTGCCAATAAACCTGCTGCACGAAAGGCTCTTGACCGCTGCACCGATGGAGCCCTTTTACTTACCACGTAAGTCTGGTTCTGGCTTTATTTTGTGGTTTTTTTTATGTATTTGCCTTAACTCCTTGTCCATTTCACTGCATTAAGTGGTGTAAAAATATTTGGCCTGTTGTTTTCTTTTACCCCCTTTTAGGTCACCAAGACCTGTTATTGTTGAACCAACAGAGCAGTTTGATGAAGAAGATGGCCTTTCAGAAAAATTGTTGCAAAAATCAGCACAGTATTACAAGTAAGACTGTAATAATATTCATATTCAATAGTTCACATTAAAATTCAGAGATATGGTGTACTAAGCGTACTGTACACTGCCTGAATCTACACCTGTAGGGAAAGGGAGCAGCCACCTCGCTTTGCCCAGCCAGGGACTTTTGAGTTTGAGTATTCATCACGTTGGAAAGCCCTTGATGAGATGGAGAAACAGCAGCGGGATCAAGTTAACAGGAATATCCAAGAAGCCAAGGAGAAACTTGAGGCTGAGATGGAAACAGCAAAACATGAGCACCAGCTCATGATGATGAGACAAGGTACCAAGTACTGTTAGTGTACGAACGTTACTCCATTTATTACTGGTTTTGGACCTGACGTCTTATGTAATTCTTTGGATTTTAAACAACAGATCTAATGCGGCGTCAAGAAGAGTTGCGCCGCTTGGAGGAACTGAGAAACCAAGAGTTGCAGAAGCGCAAACAGATGGAGATGAGGTTATTTTGTTTTCTAATCCTAATAATAAACAAAAGGGCATGTGACGAGAGTTGTAAAGGTGTTTGATATTTAATGGTATTCATAAGCAGCTCCTGAAATGAACCCACACATAAGCCCGACAGCTGACACTCTTGTTTTGGAGTGCATTCTATACACTGACTCGGAATCCTCTACATATTTGCAGACATGAGGAAGAGAGGCGTAGACGAGAGGAGGAAATGATGCGTCACAGGGACCAGGATGACCCGAGACGCCAACCTGATCCTTTTAAACCTGGATTCATGGATAGCGTGAGTAAATAACATGCTCAGTTTTCTAATATGATTAAAGGCAGCAGAGAACCCCTGTTATTTATATGTTCTATTACATTAGTGTTTTAAAATTATTTCCTGTCTTTGTTACACACTTTGTTTGTAGGACTTAGCTTTGTGGTCCTCATCACAATCTTGTACATTTTACTCTCGTTCCCATCATTTTTCTATTTAGTGATTTTTAGTAAAGACTTTAGACTCTTAACACTTTAGAGACACAATTTGGCAGAAAGGTATTCTAGCAAGTATGGGTTCCAGCCTCATTCTGTTGGTGGTTTTACATTCTGGTCCGTTCTTCTGGTGTGAAAAATTCTCTAAGTGGTTCTCAGAAAACTTGAAGCGTGCTGTAGAAATCTGAAGAAGCACACCATCTTTGAGATCATTTTGTCAATAGGATTCAATATACCATTTTCAAGTTGCTTTTTCTGTACACCACTTTTCAAATCCAATTGAAACTATGCTGCATGCTATTGCTAGCCTAGCATTCCTATGCTTTGAATACTGGAAAAAACATGGCTGCCATAAACTGTTTCTGTCAAGATATTCCTTTTTTCATCCCTTAACTATGGCAGTTTTGTTCACCATTTCTGCTGCGCCTGTTTGGGGTCACTACAATGGAACTCCTCTGCATATTAGACCTATTAGAGGCTTGGCCGGTATCACCACCGCCTCACAGCAAGAGCATCCTGGGTTCAGTCCCAGGGTGGAGCAACCTGGGTCCTTTCTCTGTGGAATCTGCATGTCCTCCACATGTATTTGGTGGTTTACTTCGGGCACTCCAGTTTCCTTCAGAGATGTGTTAGATTATTTGATTACGGAAGAAATGGCATTGATTTGATTGTGTGCACGAGTGAGAGTGACGTCTGGTGTAAAAATAACTGATGCCACGATATTGACGTTAAGTAAGTCAAATAAACAAACAAAGGACAAATTTTAACTGGACTTGGAACCAGTGAATGTAGTGGCTGGGCACTGTAGCACACTTTGAGAAATTGGCCTAAGGCATGTCTGTGGAATGTGGACAGAATCCAAACTACCACATGGACTATCTAAAACCCACATGGACAGCATGCAAATTCCACACTTGTAGATCCAGACTGGTAATCAACGAAGGTGACTTAACGTCTAAACAGGTGGTCTTTCATCGCCACCATTTCAGATTATTTACTCAAAGTAAGTTAAATGACTGAGTATTATTCTGAATTGTGAAACAGACTTTAAAGTATATATTAAATGCATTTAACGTTAATTTAAAAAAATAAAATAACTTTGTATTTGACTTCAATCTAGGATAAACTGATTGTGACTTCTAGACTGAATTGGCCTAATGCAGGTGCGACATCGCTTATGTCAGTTTGATATATGGTTATCCATTGCTCTGCTTAAAGCACACAATTAAAAGCGTACCAAACGCATCTGGTAGTTAGGTGTACTGGTAGTTTTTTTTTTAGTTTTTTTTATTTTTATTTTTTTCTCAATTTTGAGGATTATCAGCGAAAATCCCTTGCTTGACAAGAAGTTTTTATGCTAATAAATGTTTTTGTTTGTTTGGTTAATTTCACTATCAGCATCAGGGCGGTTCCTAGCCACTGTGGCACCCATGAAGAGTTGTACTTGCTCTTTTTTCTTAAATAACTTCGATTACAGCTGTAACCCTGACTCAGTTATACAGCTGTTGCAATAACATTATGAATTAAACATAGTTTGATGTGCTATTAATTATTATATTATTAATAATTAGCCTATTAATTCTGTTTAAAATGTTACTCTAATAGTTGTAAAATCATATCTGCTATCCGGTCAGCTTCAGCAGTTCTTTGACAGGCCCAGTTTTAACAAGTAGTAACAAAATTTGCTTATATACTGGTTCACAACCCACCAAATGTTCTTTTTGTAATATGCATCTATGATGCCAGTTTTTCCTCAGGCTGCACTAGTAGTGTTCTCTAATTGAGTTTTAGATGAAAGGCAGGAGTCATTTGCAGTTACTCGTATTGCAAGAAATATCTTTTTGCAGGAAAATACTTTAATATTTACTTAAACATTCACTTACTGTAAACGGGCATGGCCGATAAGATAAATTGATTTAAAAATAGTTTTTAAAGATTATTTATAATTGATTTAGCTTTTTTTTTTTACCTTTTTTGCTTTCTTTAGCTACAAACCCAAATCTGAAAAATTGGGACATATGAGTATCAAATGGAGGTTGGCCATATAAAAAGTGAAATTTCTGAAAGTTTCACACTGTCTGGAATAGAATAAAATTAAAAGTAAGAAACACTGTGGTTGTACATGCTACATCTTGGTCTTGTGCACCCACCCTTTTCTACATTTCTGTGCTTATTTATTATGTTCGAATACGAAAATATTAACGTTCCTATGTAGTCCTAGGGTTTTTAATGTAAGGTATATGGCATCATTCTGTATTTATAAAACACTACATAAAGATTCTGAGTGCAATGTGTACACTGAGGTTTATAACACAAGTGGTATTAGTAAATTAGTGGCCTACTGGATTAGTGGTCGTATCTGGATGATTGTTGCCTAATTTAATCTTTTCAATTTTAGATTGGTTGTATGAAGCAATGCTTTGTCAACTCATTTTTTTGTCTATTGTCACTTAAGTTGTAATTGTAAATTTCTAAAAATGTTTTAAATGTTGTGTATTACTTTCATGTGCTTAAATTTATTCAACCTAGGCCAAACTAATTCCCTCCTCCTTTCAGTCTTTGTTTTCCATACTGCTCAAACAAAATATGAAATGAAATATGATTGTGTTCTTGGGACATAAAGTTCTAAGACCTATAAAATGCGTACATTTTATATTAATGGATGTCAGAAATGTCCATTCACTTAGCACTTTATTAGAAATCCCCGTGCACCTACATTTTCATTTCACCCAATTGTGACAGCAGAAAAATATGATAATGCAGATTTGGGTGAAGCTGATAATGCAGATTTTGTGGTATCAGAGGTTTTGACCATAGAACAATTGATGGTGTGAGATGGTGCAGTTTGAGTGTTTCTGCTTATTCTGAACTCCTTGGATTTTTAAGTACTCTACAGTCTCTAGAGTTTACAATAAAGAACAGCTGAGTTAAACTGAGCGGCAGTTCTATGGACGGAAACGCCTTGATGAGTTCGTGGAGAAGGATCAAAAGGGTTCAAGCTGGCAGAAAGTGTATGGAAACTCGTATACTTTACAACTGCGGTGAGCAGAAAAGTCTTAGATTGCACGTGTTGAGTCTTGAGTTGATCTTTAACTATGTGCAGATTTAAGCTGAACTGTTTAACTGAAGCGCCAGAGCATGATTGACCCACCGCTATGCTTCGCAGTAGACAAGGTATTCTTTTCTGTGTAGGCCTCATTCTTTCTCCTTTAGACATTTTGTTTGGCCATAGGCCCAAAGAGTTTTAATTTTGTCTCGTCGCTCCAGAGAACAGCATCTCAAAACCTTTGTGGTTTGTCCACATGTTTGTTGACATACTGGAGTGAACTCTTTTTGTACAAAAGTATTTGTGTGGCGGTAATACATCCGAGAGAGAAAAAAAAAACAAGACAGTTGTAGACTGTAACAGTGTAATTTAAATTCTTGCATCAAGACAGCAACAAGATACAGGAGTCTGCATGAGCAAAATATTTCCCAAGCTAAAGGTTTTGCAGTGTTCTTTTTCCAGATGTATTGATCGAGTGCTTGTGCCTTAACACAAAAACATACAAAGCTGAATCTTATGTACATCACTCAAAAAAATAAACCTGTTTGTACCCTGTTACACCCATCTATCATCCAGTGAAGTCTTGTCAAAATGTGGCCTTTATGGAAAAGTTTTGACTATAAAGACTCAGTGGGAGAAACAAAAACAACTATCCTATGCACAAAACCACAAGAATTGAATTCCGGTATATGCTCTGGACTTAAGAGACAAGAGTTGAATTGACTTGTCAACCAATGAGGTGGACAGTGCTAAATGGACCAGTGTCGGTGATTTGGATGGATACTTTCTGAGTATATCCAAGGTGGGTTCACCATGAAGATCATTAATGGTGGACAAAGAATCAAACACTTTTAAAGGGTTTCCTGTGGCTGCCATTTCTTTGACTTCCAGGCCTGAGAAATGCTTCACCCAGTGATCCATCTACTTTGTACAATACTTAATTACTTTCCTGTTGAAGACTTTAGTAGGGCGGTTTTGCTCTGTGATGGACCAACTGCCCTGCTTGTTCTAGATCCGCTTAGATCTTAGTAGTCTTAGACATACCGCTTGGCAACCCACTGCTTCTCGGTCTTCTCAGTCAGGGGTGTTTGTTTTCAAAATCTACTGTAATAAACTATCAGCTGACTTCTTCTTGCAAAAGGTCGTCATTGAGGTAATTGTCAATGGTGTCCCCACTTCTTGCTGATGTCACTATAAGGTGGGCAGAGTAATGTGTTCCCCCAGGTGCTGATCCCAAGTCTTGTCAGTGTGCGTCCTCCCTTCTTTTTTTGGGGTAGTTGAGACTTTGTGGCTAAAGTTTTACCTTGCTGGACACGTGTGTATGGTCAGTAATACAGTTAGCTGTTTCACTTTCACTTTATGCTATTTTACGAATGAGTGCTAATGTTTCACCTTGAATAACACTGATGCCTTTTGATGGGGCTAGGTGTCAAAAAATGAGAAAAATGTATGCAAGATCAAGATTCTTTCCCAACAACAATCCTAAAAGCAGTAATAACAATCTATGTGGGTGAAGTGGCATGAACAATGGGACCAAGTGGTCTACACACTCTGACTTACTAAGAAATTCCTGCCCTCCTGTCCTTCCCTATGCTATTGATGGGGAAAACCATCATACCAGATGATGTATTGGGATTGTTAGCCACAATATCACAGGTAATAAATCCTGAACTAGTAATAAGTCCATACTCGAGCAGAAAAAGAGAATTACATTTATTAATAGTAATTTCTAATGCATGGTCCCTTGTGGATTATTGCTTTTATTAATTAAAAATCATAATGTTATATCCTGCGTCATTGTTAATATAGAATTGCATTATTAGCACTCATGATAATTATATCATAATTATCATGATAATTATATAGATATTCTTTTGTAATTCAATGTAATCCATACTTGTTCATAAAACCACCAAGCAGATGAATTCATGATTTGTGTTATTCTTCAGATTGTGGGATACAGTTTAAAAAGAATCTGCTCCAGCTCCATTTGGGTGACCCTCTTAAAGTCACCAAAAAGATTTTCTTAGTGCACCAATTTTGAAAACAACAAATCGTTGATGTCTTTAGTTTACAGTTCCCTCTACATCATTAATTCGTTATTGCCTTTTTTTTTTTTTTTTTTACTATAATTCTATCGATCTCTGTGATGTATAAAACCAAGACAAATTAGAACATCTTGAATCCCAAATTTTTAGAGTTCGGCAGCCCTCAAAAGTCACTGGGTTGTCAGATTTCACTGTGTGGGTTGCTAACCACTCAAGATTCCCAAATGCATGTATAAAAGCAATGAAAAAGTGAGTTTTACGTTTGTCCTATTTAAACATTACCCTGTCATGACAACATTAATGCCTGTTTAGCTTTGACTTCCTGGGCTGTCAGCTTTATTCCAACCTTTAGCACTGATGATATTTCTCAAAAAAGATATTTCTCACTTGTCAGTGTACAGTTGGCTCCCATTTAAGTACTCAGAAGATCTTTTTGTGATAAATATTTTAAAATTGAACAGTGCCACTGATGTGTAAGAGATGTTACAGTGAGTTCTGACATAAATACTATGCTGCTATTCAGCTTGGTCATTGAGCATAAAGAGGTTTCATATTCTGATAATACTACTGACATCAATCAGGGCCATGCCTTTTTTAAGTACTGTGTGCGTGTGTGTGTGTGTGTGTGTGCGCTCGTCTGTTTGTATGTGCATGACTGAGGGTAGCCCATCTGTTAATAAGCACAAGTGATCACTTATGTCTTGTGCTTATGAGTGGCTGTGGGAGGGAATAAATCTGGGGTACCAGGTCGGGGCTGCAGTTACTATGTGTAGTACAAAGTGGCCACTGGGTAGAAATGTCAGGTAGGTACACTGATCAGCCATAACATTACATCCACCTCTTTGTTTCTGCACTTGTCTATTTCATCAACATGCCACTACCAGGTCAGTGTCACTGCAATGCTGAAAATTATCCACCGCCAAATAATGCCTACTCTACGCTGGTTCTGAACATTCAACAACCGAGTTAAAGGCTAAAATGTATGCATATTAACAGGTAAACTACAGCCTGTAATTGCAGGACAATAAAAGTGCTTCCACAAGGTAAGTAGAGCTGATGACATGGACATTGTGTGTGGAAACAATTAGGTGGTTTCAGTGTTTTGGCTAAAGAGTGCATGTACATGTAAATGTATTGTGACACTGCTCAAAAAAAATTAGGGGATGTTTCATCACGGGATATCTCATTGTGAAATATTCCCAAATTTTTGTGAGCAGGTAGTTTGACCTTTATAGAAATACTTTAATACAGCATGTATTATTAATATACATGGATCATGAATTAAGAGGATTTCATAAGAGCCTTTTTAGTTATAAAATTGTCTTGGATTCTAAATGATATTTTTAGAACCTTCATATTAAAACTGATTTTGAGGATACTTTTTAAATTGCTTGTGAATTGGTTGTGGGGAATAAAATGGTTTCGTTTTATTTTTTTTAATTAGAATTTGGAATTGCCTTATTTCCATTTTAAGCATCGAGTGCTTTTCTCTTTTGTCTTTACCAGATGTGTGCTACTTTATATTATTATGGTGGGCCTAATGCCAAAGTTATTTTAAATAGCACTTTTACAGGATTTTTGTTTTAAAACGGTGTAGAAATATTGCTTTGTTGTACAAAGTGTGTGATGTCTTTTTATCCTCCTGTTAAACCCTGTCATATGTCTACTAGGCAGAAGACCAGCTCTTTCTTTCTCTCTTCTGCTTTGGGCGTGCGCATTTCTCCTCATTTGGTTCAAAGTCTGATGATCGTTCTGTTTCAGTTCAATTCATTTCTATTGCTCTGTGATTGATACATTGTCTAGATTGAGTTTAAGCGCTCACCTCTCTTTCTGCAACATGTATATCTATGTACGTACAGTTGTTTATAATTATTCAAACCCCCACTGCAGTAAAGTGTTTTAGCAAGTTTGACATTTTTTTTCCAGATCAAATAAGGGCTAATAGACGAATGTAGCTTATATTACAACAGTATTTTTCTAATATTCCAACAAATGTCCTTTTTGTGAATTCCTCACTGACAAAATTATTCAACCCCTTAGTCACGTGAATCATTAGTACCTAGTACACCTCCATTTGGCAGTAGTAACTTCGTTCAGATGTGAAAAATAGCTTGACACAAGTTTTTTGCAGCGATCTTGAGGTATCCTAACTCGTTCTTTATGGCAAAGGCCTCCAGCTCATTGATCTTATTGGGCTTGCATGCTGCCACTGCCTTCAAGTTCCACCAAAGATTTTCAATGGAGTTTAATTCTGCGATTGTGATGGTCACTCCAGAATTGTCCAGCCCCTTTTCTGCAGCCAGATTGTCTTGTAGGAAGCTTCTAAGCTTCAGCTTTGTCACTTGCTGCTTGACATTTCCACCCAAGATCTCCTGGTAGTTATAGCTCTGTTATAGTTATAGTTGTAGCTCTTGAAATGCTCTTGAAATGTTTAATGTTTTTGCTATCTTTTTATAGCCATATCCTTATTTATGAGAAGAAATAACCCCCTCTCTTGACTTTGACCATTAACTTTCTAAAAAGAGCTCAGTGTCTGTCCTTTTTAAATGTGCATAATTGCTGCTTGTTTTGGTTCCGTTCACATCTACAGGTGCTTGAGGTGCACCTGATTGAAACCTGTTCTTGAGTGTGGGAATCTTTAAGGGGTTGAATAGTTTTATACCTGTAACTATTATACAAGTCCTTCTTTTGTTAAATGTTAAAATTAAGATATAAATGTTAAACCTGCTAAAACACTTTACTGCAGTCGGGGTTGAATAATTTTGAACACAATTGTAGATTTGCTTTTAGTATATGACTACATATCATATCTAAGTCATCATGCATGTTTTCATGTTTTTAATTCAGTCATGCCCATTGCACACTGTATTTAGATGTAATATATTTATATATATATAAATAATATTTATATTTATATAATTAATTTATATAAATTGTATGCAGTCTGTTCACATTGACCAAACACTTTTCAATGCAAAGCACTAACCAAATAAGATTTCTCTCTTTCTCTCTCTCGCACTCTCACTCTCTCTCTCTCTCTCACACACACACACACACACACACACACACAGTGTTCCCTCGCCACATCGCGGTTCATCTTTCGCGGCCTCTGTGCATCGCAGGTTTTCAAAAAAATATTAATGGAAAAAATATATTGCGGATTTTTCGCTGTTTCGTGGGTTTTTACGGAGCTCGATCTGCACATGCATAGTACGTGTGGTATAATTAATGTATACATGTATTTGATGAACTTTGACGTTAAAAAATTAAATATATATTAAAATTATTAATTCTAACAAAGGAATGTTATAAATCATAAAATATTAAGATTTACAGTAAATAGCGTATTTACTCAGCGGATAAATATGCACCAAATCGAGAAGTAAGACTAGAGCATCGCGCACCTGAGGTGCTACTTGCCGACAAGTTTTTGTCTACGTTGTTGTGTTTGCTGTTTGTGAAAGTTTGATTATAGACTGAATTCATTCAAGCCCTACGTTCTACAGCTAAAATGGTGTATAAATACTTTAATAGCGTCCCTACTTCGCGGATTTCCATTTATAAACGAGGGAACACGTGTATATATGAAAAAAAACTATATATATATATATATATATATATATGAATGAGAGAGGGAGAGAGACCGTTTCATACATGTTATATCTATTATTATTTATTTTTAAAGAACTATGATGTGATGGACAGACCACATTCCTTTACTTCTCTAGTTCTGACTGTCTCATCATACTTTAGTGCATTCACATTGTTTGGGAGTGAATAAACGTTTATGGTAGTTTAGAAACATTCAAAACTATCCAAATATGTTGTATAGAGATTTAGAGAGAATTGTAGGGTTTTGTTACATTACTGATTCTCCAAAGCAGGTCCTGTTTCTTGGAGGTAAGAACAAGCTTCTGGCTAAAGCAGTTCCTGATTATCTGAGTAAGAACTCTGGGCTTGGACTCCAATGTGAAGGTTGGGTGGTATGAATGCAGGACACTGTGCCCAACAAATTCGAAGATGGAGTGAAATGGGAATTTAATTCTCTGTACTCTCGATACCACATCCATGCCAACAATCATAAGCACCAGAAGTTCTGAAGCAAGGTTCGGTGGTAAGATTAAAGGAAAACAAACATTTGACGACAATAATCAAGGTGGGCTTGGCTTTAAAAATGGTTATATAGAATAGAACTGATTCCTTACTGTTAGGTAGTAGTAAGTGAAGTGAAGTGAAGGATATGTGGCGTTATGTTGAGGCTTTAAGATCCCATAAAATATGCAACCCACCAACTGCCATAATATTTGTGAACCTTATTCTGCCAAGAAGTGGAACATCAGGTGTGTTTGGATCTACCAGCAGGACAAACATCTAACTTAATTTTAAAACATTGTTAGACCCAAATGATTGCAGAGTCGATCTTTTTTTACATGAACTCTAGTGGTCGAAGTCCTTTTCTGTAAACTGTGAACCTGGCTAAACAGTCCACAACAGGTAACTAACAGATAAACTACTTGCTTTATACTCATCAGACTTATGTGTCACAGAAGAGAATTCTATGCTGTTATCAAAGTTCTAAATGTGACCATAATTGCCTCAAAATTAATTGACTTTATGTAAAATACCCTGGAAACTACTGTCTAACAGCTATCATTTCTGTATTGATGTCGTACACCGTTTTCTTTCCTGACTTTTACGCCTTCTTATTTTGTGGCTTTCCTGTGCTAATATTTATTCAGTCTGCTCTTTTAAGCTCTCTTGATAATTTTATACGAGTTATACTAGGGTTAGTGCCACATCTGTGTTCCCAGAAATTCATCTTTGGCATGCATTCACAGTTAACATGTTTATTATTGTTTAATCCATAAGCCAAATTACATTTGTTAAATAAGTTAGTTTTGTGTTTTATATTGGACTAAACACTCAAGTCAGAGTCCATCAGTGGAGATCTGTGCTCACACACTTAGCCCAGTATTAAAAAAAAGTTTGGCTTGGTGAGGATTGGCATTACTGAGGATTGTGGGAGCTATGAAATGTTTGCCCGGTCAGGTGTGGTACAGTACATTAACTCTCAGAAGGTAAGTATCATTAGGAAGACATTGTAGTTGCTCTCTGGTACGAAAGGTAATTTCACTGTGATGATATAAGTGATTATGCAGTTTTGCAGCTTTTACAAGTGCGTCTGTAGCGTATACATCTAACATGTCATGCTTGCTGACTTTGTACTTTTTAAATGTGAACTTAATATATCAAAGACTTGACTGTGTAAGTACTTGCTTATGGGAAAGGGATTTTTATGGGTTGTTGGATCTTTTCTGAACTCGAGAGCTTTTCATTTTTCTTAATCCGACGTTTGTTTTTGTAGGCATGCCAAAAGCCTATTCCACTTAAAAAATGTGTGTGTATATATACATGTATATAAATTACATACATACACATACACACCCCTCAGCTTTCCTTAGCAAACATATATGGTCATTATTTGGTAATTATTAAGTTTGGAATTTTAAAAGAAGAAAAAGACTCAGTGAATAAACATTTCAACTTACTGCTTTTCATACCTGAACACTGACATTTCTGTTCCTCTTAAATGAACTGAAACAGCTCTATAATTTAGGCTGGACTGTTTAAATCTCACAACAAAAAAACCCTTTTAACTGTCTTATATAAATTCACAATAATTAGGGGTTATGTCATTGTGATATTTAATTTTGTAATATCCCCTAATTTTTGTGAGCAGTATAAAATATAATATAAAAAAGCAGAATATTATTGCTTTTTTTAGTACACAGCAATATGACAGCCTTGATGAAAATAATTCACTTAAGATTAGGAGTCCATCATTGTAGCAGAGTCTAGGTGGTGCTTTTCTAGGGGAGTCTAGTGTCACACTAGCACTCTTAATTGGCTTTGTTTGGGGGGCAGGATGATCCTAAGGGACTGGCCCCTTTCACTGAAACAGAAACTCCTAGTGCTCTGATTGATGGACTGTCATCTCAACCAAACTAACTATCGTGTATAGCAGCAATTGTACCGTAACAAAGCTGTTCTAACTAACCCTAAGGGTTTCACTTGACTTCACAATCCTATTTTTCAACAACTTATTTTTTATTTGCATATTTTATGCCCAGACATTTACATGCGTTTCAGCCTGAACTGAGTTATTAATCAGCATTATCAGACCTTGAGGTTAGGTGTGTTTAGTGTTTGCTGTAGCAGATTGTGTTTCTGTTGTTATGGCTTAAATGTCAAATTACATTATACAGCTACTTAATGCAGACACATTTATATGTCAATGTTTGTGTGCACATCTGACATGAGTTTTTATTTACATATGCGCCCACCTGACCTTCAGCAGACTTTACCAAGCAACTTATGAAATATGTGTATTTGGGGTGTTGTCTTTAACATTTTGTCCTTTATCTAGTTATAGACATTTGTGAGCCATTTTAATTCATTTGAGCTCTATTTTAATTTTTGATAAATTTTCAAGTACTGCCTTAAATTGTTTCATTAAAGTTTGTACACGCACACACACACACCTACCCACCCACCCACCCCCATATTAACATTCCCAGTGGTATCCAACAGATTTGGATTAAAACTTCAGCTCACAATTTATAATTTTCTTTACTTCCAGAGGGAACAGGATATGAGAATGAGTGAAATGGGTGCCCGTGGAGCCATTAATATGGGAGGTATGGTCATAAGTCTCAACCTAAGCATAATCGCATGAATGGTGCGTCTGCCTATAGTCACTGTGTGGAGGTATTCTTTTGTGTACTGTACTTCATTTTCCTGTAAACTACAACACGCGTGTGTGTGCGCGTGTGTGTGTGTGTGTGTTAAAGCTGTGTGACTGAATATGAATTGTTCACATATTTACAAGTGTTTGAAACAAAATTCTAAGATAAACGAGTATTTGGCTTTGTCTGGCATTTTCGTCTTTTAGTTCACAACACACTTTCCTGCGACTAAATATTTCATTTTTGTAAGTTCTGCTCAACTGTTAAGTTTGATTACATTTGTCCCCTGCTATTTAGATATGACTCGTGCTAGAAAACGTTTGTATGCATTTTAAGCATTTGCTATACTATTTATGGGAAATTTTCAATAAAAGGTTGAAAAGCACTGACACATGGTTTTATTTATATATACATACATACATATATATATTACATATTTACATTATACATGTTACATATTTACGTTATATTATATTATATATTATATTATATACATTATACATATTACATTATGTATGTATGTGTGTGTGTGTGTGTGTATATGTGTGTGTGTATATGTATGTATGTATGTATACATTTACTTATTTATATATATATTTATTTATATATATATATATATATATATATATACACACACACACACACGTGCGTTTATGTACATGCATACAGAAATGTATATTATATGTATGTAATTTTTTTAAATTAAATACTAATTTTGGTTAATATTCAGAATAAACAGTATATCCAAATATCTACCATTTGATGTTGCTACAGAGAATATACCTCTATACTGGTTTGACCCCCTGGACTGGCAACACCACAGATTAGCAGCAGTAAGATGCGCTTAACACCTAAATACAATTATTGTTTAGGTTTCTTACTTATAGGTTGGAGAGGTATATCATCCTTTTTCAATACACAGGACTTCTAGATGTCTTTCTTAGCAGTGGGTGCTAGTGTCTCATATAGTGAGCTGGGATCTTAAAATATTATGTTGTAGCAGGAAATTGATAGCATATGCATTGATAGCAGGGTATGAATGTAATCAAGACTTTGACACATTCCTTTTCAACGTAGTTTAATCTTGACCTTAAAGATGTTTGTGGGTTTATGGAAGTTGATGACTATTTTTATTTTCATTTTTACTGTGTGGAGCTGGGAGAGGGTTAATTTGAATGCTGGAGTTTCAAATACCATTTCAAGTTTCAAATAGACTAACAGAGAAAAGTATTTCAAAGGCTATCAGACCTGTTAGTTACCTTTGGTGATGCATTGTCTTGTGTAGATTCATTTAATCCTGCCACTGCTGTTAGCGGTAACCAGGGCCCTTCTCAAATGATGGGCATGGCAATGTCAGGCCGGGGTGGAGCCATGGGGCCAGAGGGATCGTCTAATATGGGGGGACCTCTCATGCCAGATAATGGAGCTATGGTAATGTATCTGTGTTATTGATTGTTGTTTAATCATTCTATACATGTTTTTATGTGATTTGTTTTCCTTTTTGGGTGGGGGGAGGGGACGAACATTTACATGCGACAAAACATAAGTAATCTTGATTGCTGAGGACCTTTCAGGATTTACGATTATATTTGTTTGTGTCTGTTAACACTATATAAAGCGCATGACTAAACCCATTTAAAAGCTCTAAATTGATTCCATTGCCTGTAAGTACATAATCTCCCTTTATAATTTTTTGAATATACATTACATGGCTCAAAGTATGTGTACACCTGGACACATCCAACCCATAGGTGTTTGTTGAACAGTTCATTCTAAAACGGTTTACATTAATGTGGAGCTGGTACCTTACTCTGCTGTAGTCAGTAGTCTTCCGAAAAGCCGTTTCACTAGACATTCTGTCCAGATTGATTTAATTTATCCATTAGTTGGGCCCAGGTACTCATATTTGATAAGAAGGCTTTTATTTTAGGTTTTTGTACCAGTTTATCCCAAGAAGTACAGTCACTTTATGGGCTAGCTGTTTTTATATGCACGCTTTGTCCATGGGCATGCTACAACACAATAAGTCCTCTGGTACTGATGTAAGTGAACACAACTCTCTGCAATGAGATTATATAATATGGTACCGTAGTCTAATAAAAGGTATTATACTATGTTACCATGCTCTCTAGTAAGAGTAGTACTGTTTGGGACAACTAATTATTATTGTTTTTATCATTATAAGATGCATGACAGTATTCAATGAAGAGTCTTGAACAGGAATGTCTATACAATGCCTTTCCTACGTTTAAATTCAAACTAATTCAGATCTTGGATTGTAGAAAACATGCCCAGGATTTCTTTAATACACTGCTCATACAAAGTAGAGGATATTTAATTGTGGGATATTACATATTGAAGTATCCCCTAATTGTTGTGAGCACTATATTGTACTTTATTGATGAGTCAGAGCATTAAGGCAACCCTGTTTGATCACATCCACATGGATCCTCAAGCCTAGGGTTTCCAACAACACACTGAATTGCTCACTCAGTCATAGTTTGTCCCTCCTTAGGCTGTTGTTTGTAGAGACTCACCACTGCCGTCTGGAGGCACTTAACATAGGCTATGACTTTATAGACAATGAAGAGTCGGCCCTTCTAAGCCTGTCAGACCTGTTTCCCACATCTTACTAATACAGTATAAGATTTGTGAAATATCATCTAATCCCTGACAAGTTAGAGTGAGAAAATGACTTTATTATTAGATTTTTCAGTACCAGTACTTCATCTGTGTATGATACAAATATTTGCACAGCTTTAGTTTGTTCAGACTTTTGTTAACAGTGGCATTATATTTTGCCATTGCCCCACCACCAGAGACGTGTGTATTAAACAAATGCGAACATTGTGTTTACGTTTGAGTTTTATGATTAAAGCATACATGTGACGGACACAATTTGTGTTGCATTCTAAGGATTCTAACTGAAACCATCTGGAACATCTCTACAGCTATTTGTCTTTCACAGAGCTCAAGGTGTCGTGTTACACAGAGTGGTTTGTAGCGTATTGACTACCACCAAATACGTTTTTTCTTGGATTGTTAGAAAATTAGAATAGATAATTAGAAAAATGTATTAAAATAGATAACTGGAATAATTCACTAAGCACAAGTCATTTCAGTGACTTCCACTACTCTGGCCTCCAGTGGCCGTGTACTTTGCTCTGACTGGTGATTTGCATTGCACCTGGTAATTATGAACATGGTCGTCTCAGCCATGCAATTCCTGAAGACTTTATTATGCTAAACACACCAGCTCTGTATAGTTCCATTATATCGTGTTGTATGTCATATAGTACAGCTGTCACAGCTAGATGCTTCCACATCACATTTATTCCGCAGCCAGTGTTTGCCTCTGTAGAATGCATGACTGACCCATTAAAAAGTGTCCATATACTTTCGGCCACGTAGTGCATCTTACACCTTATCTTTTGCAGGGGTTACTCCAACCAACACCCCAATTTATTATTATTTTTTTTTTATTTACTCCGTTAAATCGGAAATTTTTTTTCTGGCCTTCAACTTCTCAGCTGCAACTGATGCTGCAGCGGTTTCTAGTGTTCTTATTTTACACATTGCCTATTTAATGTTTGCAGGTATGCCTGGGGTGAGACAATATACTTTCGATTCGTAATACTGATATTATGATTCGATTTTTTTCATGATTATTAATTTGCCCTTTGATTAAAGACAAATAGACAATTCAAAGCAATGCACACTTTCTAGTGTATGGTTTTTGAACCAAAAAAAGTTACCTGCAAATAAAATATATTACCAGAATGTTATAAAATTGTAAACAAAATGTTCTATTGTAGCTTCACCACATCTTAACTGTGTGAAAACATTCCTAGTTATGGAAGAGAAACTAAATTCAACAATATGTAATACTTGTGTGAAAATTTAGACAAAAGCAAGCCTATTAGGAGTGTTCTATTAGAAATCTATTAGTAATGTATGTTGTGTGGGTTGCTGTACTGTCTGGGATGATTCATTTTGTCACAGGGTTTGGCTCAAAAAGTGATTTGAATTATATACTACAATATAATATCTGAAGCATTATCATATACAAATCATTCTGCCAAATGGACTCTTAGATTCAGTGTTGAGAAACTAGAGAAAATAAAGTTCAAATGTCTAACAACACACATTTAACTATTAATAACGAATACTGTTCAGTCCCAAGTAACTTTTTTTTTTTTTTTTTTTTTTTTTAGTTACTGTTACTGTAGATTAGCAAATGCTAATTTGCAGTTACTGTACAATTAGCAAATGCCATGTAGCCACATGGCATACATGAGCATTAGGACATTGATAACTTGATTTGCGAAAATAAGCTTTGTTTGGTTTTGTTGTTTGTAAAAAAAATCTCTTTAAATACTTTCAGCAACAGGATACTAAGTTGAGATTGACCTTCTCA
The DNA here is from genome assembly GCA_034779995.1 of Parotocinclus haroldoi. Taxonomy (NCBI): domain Eukaryota; kingdom Metazoa; phylum Chordata; class Actinopteri; order Siluriformes; family Loricariidae; genus Parotocinclus; species Parotocinclus haroldoi. Next base: position 11,515 of record JAUZST010005659.1, on the reverse strand, counting down.
GTCATAGTTATAAAATCATTAAATATACAACAACAAAATGAGAGAACTTGCTTGGTCTTAACTTTGGTTATAAATGTAGCATGTTCCCTAATTATTAGAACTGGGAGTATGTTAGGGTAACATGACTAATAAAGAACTGGGGACATGTATAAAGTTAATCATTATGGTTTTTTTTTTAAGAAGGCGTCAATGGGATATTGAATGATTCATTAATACAAAAACCATATGTACACCCGAAGGATTTTAATTATTAGATTTCATTGTAAAGTTACAATGGAGGCCAGGGACAGCTCATAAATGCTTTAAGTGTCCCAAGTAGTTTTTGTTAATTTTATTATTTATTTTAGTTTATTAATTACATACCTTGAATATGAAATTGCCTCATTGTGCAGGATACCTAATAGATAATTATGTTATTAATGATATCCTGGAGACAGAAAGTGGCATGGATTTGGTGGAATGACTCGTATATAAAATAGAATGCGTTTAGTTTGTATTTGAATGCATTCCTGTATAAATAAATCAATTTATGCTTGCGGCATCCTCAGATCCTCAGTAGTGGGTGGTACTGTCTCAGTCAGGATGCTTCTTTTCTTTGTACAAGTGAATTACTTCTCTTATTGTTAATTTAGCATTGAATTTGCAGTTTTGCCACGGACATCTCCTTATGCACACTAATTTATATTTGTTTCTTCTTTGTTGGTGCCTGGACTCTGCTGCATTTCATCGTGTCAACTTGGGGACTTCATGTTGTGACGTTCAAACTATTCCCATTATTTACTCTGATTTTACCACTGCAACACCAAAAAAATCCAAACTCAAATGATCTTTGCTTCATGGACTTCCTTGCATTTACGCCACGCTATACGTCTGTCTTCTGTTGTACTGTAGCGTAATGAGAGGTTTTCACAAGGGCCTCCTGGTCAGATGGGTTCTTCCATGGGTGGTCGGCCAGGTGTTGATTCACCCCAACAACAACAGTCACCTGTGATTGGTGGTGCAGGACCTGTACCTTCTATGGGTGGACCAGGTGGCTTTGGTCGTGGAAACCCTGTTGGGGGAAGCTTTGAAGGGCCCAACAACAAACGTCGTAGATATTAGACTTGTGTTCTACTGCATAGTAAATTTGATGCATCAAGTTCTTGGTTATTGATAGATTTGAATTCCTCTTGTCTCTCAGTAGTACTCCTGTTAGATGTCTGTCAGCTTTTATCTTTGTCCCAGGCATAATATAAACATAAACTGTGATTTGATACAGTCTCGGGGTGTCAGACACTTCCCAGTAAAATTTTCTGAAGTCTACAGTATTGCCATTTAGTGCTATTCTGCTGCAGACCTGATAATAATTGTACATGACTAAATACCATTTGGCATACTATACTAATTATAAAATACGAGATCAATATGAGATCAATTGATTATAATGCTGGGTGAATTGCAGAGACATGATTTTTCATCTCCCCTGGGGTATGTATTGGTTATTGGATATCTCTAAGCTGAGCTGCTACACAAATATTTTAATTATTTTAAAACATAAGCTCACTGGGCAAAAATCATCTCCCCCAATAGCAGTGCCAGTGAAAGCAGACAAATGTTAGCATTCGCCAGTTTGTTGGCTGATCTTAAGGTGCTGCCCTATGAAGTAAGTAGAATCAAAAAACTCAAGTTAAATTTACAACCATTTAGCACACCTACTTGTCCAGAGCAACTTGAAATTCTGGAATTTCATTGGTAAGACCCAACTGCTGGTGGAGTGTGAAGTTAGGGTGGTGTGGTTATGGACCCTTGATGTGGATGACACCTTGTATAGAATGTACCTCTGGCTGCTCACAGTGAATTCTGGCTTGGGCTTCAGACCCTCTCGTGTAACCCTGACAATTGGGGTCAAGATGGCACATTTGCCTTGCTTTGAAATATTGGACATAATTGAGATGGCAAACTGCTGTGGTTACAAATATCCAGGCAAGCACTGAATTTTTCTGGAGCAGACAGGGGCTGATTTTAAAACAATGAATTCGATTTTGAAACATGGTCGTTAAAAGTCTGCTATTCCAAAGGTGCGTTGTTTTCCTTTTTAATCTCCATGATGCTTTGAAATGTCAAATTGCAGCATCTCTCTGCTGCTGGGCCTTTTTGGTGTTATTTTTGTCCAGTGAGCTCAATTTTTTTAAATTTCCTTTTTAAAAAGACACACTGGAGAAAACAGGATTGTCTGATTGTATGATGTACTTCATAATTACATAGTGTATTGAATTGCTGAATTCAGTACATAATTACACCCATCAAATAAACTTTTCTTTCTACACATACTAGAAATACCTTGAGGTTAACTGTGTGGTATAGGTCTGCCCAGTTTTGTTTTTTTTTTTTAAATCCTGACTTTTAGAATACTGTTTTTGTTCTGTGGTGCTAGTCCTTTGATATTAGGAAGCTATTCACAGTGAAACTTTTCAGAAGCAGCTCATTCCTCATACAGCATCATTTGTACATTTGCGTTTACAATTACATTTTAACCTATTACATAAGATTGTGATACTTGTCTGTATTGTATAATGTGCATGAATTCACAAGCTGCTTTTGTTCTAGTGATTTTCTTTGAATGACATGTTCATTTACTTAAATGGCAGTTCCTTGAATAAAAACACTTAAATATTTGTGTATTTCTGCTTATCAAAGGGAAATGATTCACAATTTACATTGACTGGGAAAATAGACTTTGAAACTTGTCATAAAGTGCAATAACTCATTCTGCAGTTTCCATTTTTGTTTTAATTAATGTTGCAATTTAGCTTAAATTAAGTTGACAAAAAATGTACTTTGACAGTGTGGGGTGAATGTAGTGCTTTACCATTTAGGCATGTAATACATCAATTCTTGACCATTTCATTTGAGTTTTATGAAGTCTTAATGTTAATATTAAAATCTAACCTGCTACGTTTATTTTTCCCAAAAATATTAATTTATAATAATAATAATAATATGATATTTTAAAATGTATTAATCATATAGCAGTACCTCAGCTGATAAAACTATGAATCATATGACATTTCAGTCAGCTTGCTTTTATTGTAAGTGCTTGATCAAACCATTCTATTTTGGAGCTCCTTTTCCTTTTTGGTACACATAAGAAAATGACAAAAGTGATGCCACAAGTGATTACCAATTTCATTATTTTATATTTGCTTTAATCTTTGAATCTCATACTTTTTCTGTAGGCCATTTTTGTAGGCTCATACTTTGTATCTTGTCATGACTAAATCTTAATCTGACTTTTAGACGTTAGATATTTCCTCTGGTCTTAATGTAATAAATAAAAAAAAAATAATAGATTTTATCAATAATCCTACTTTTGTTTTGTTTATTTAACATTGGAGTTTAACAATACTTATTTCAGCATAAGTGGGTATTTGAGCCACTTACATCTATACACAGGGTTACTTGCTTATAAAGAAGTATTGCATACTAAATTCGATTAGGGCAATTTAGTGTAATTAATTAACCATGTCTTTGGACCGTGGGAGTAAACCGGTGCACCCGGAGTAAACCCACACGGACATGGGGAGGACAAGCAGACAAGCAGAGTCTTGAGGTCAAGATTGAACCAGAGACGCTGAAGACCAATCTGGATTTTGTGCTTAAGCAACCGTGCTTCCTGTAACAATACTTGTCACTGTGATTTATTTTTTAGTTGCTCTCCTGGAGAAAAATCAATTTGTTCTTACAAAAATGGTAAAACGTTAAATAATAACTAAATGGTTGGGAAAAATCAAGGTAGTCGATTCTAGTTAACTGAATATAAAGGTATTGTTCAGTCTAAAGCTCAAGGTCTTTACAAGTTGCACATTCTCCTAGACTAGGATTGTTGCTTTGGGCCCATTTTAAGAGTAGCCATACAAAACCCAATTTTATGTGTACTTTTCCACAGTATAAGCAATCATGCTTAAATCATGTTTGTTTTTAGTCCAACGTTGACATGAATGGGGTGCTGAGATGGACCAGCAGCTCATAAAGGGAGCATTTCACCTATTATTATTTCACGCACAATGAATAGGCTACAGACTTTAAAAATTAAGATTTAGTGAGTGAGATTGAAATAGCTAAAAGCTGCTAAATGAAATTGGATTGCAGATGTGAAGCACGTCCACATGACTGTACACCTAATGCAGGCAGGACGTGGGGGTACAGAGACGTTTTACTGCATTAACTTGTAAAAATTTTGTTTTCTATAACTCTTTTTAAGCATGAAAGGCATATTATGTGCACTTGTGGATATTGGTAAATAAGACTATTTGATAAAATTGTTTTTTTTCTTATGTTTAGGTATTCTTGGTATTCTTCTTTTTGGTCCTTTGTCTATATTATCCGGTTATATTCACTGTTGGTATAAGTATGTACACTATATAGTGCATTATCAACACTAAGAATATATATACTGTAATATCAAAAGTGTTTGTCCACAGCACACACAAAAGAGCTGTCCTATGTGGACCTTTGATTTCACATTCACTTTTCTGAGACATCAAGAATGATTCATATAATAATGTTTAAAAACAAAACTGTTCCATCCTAATAAAAGAATCACTACAAACTTAGTTTGTACTCCCAAGGAGCGGATGAGCAACATCTACTCGTGTATTTTTCCTGTGTGATTGCGTTATTTGGTTACTCAGCTTTTTGGTTACTGTAACTTTGTAATCTTTGTACATTCTCAGTCCTTTTCACATACCAAACATTAAGTACATTTTAAAATCCAACCTTTGAAGTGTTTCCAGTGTTGGGTTTGTGCTCTACATGCTACTGAAATCCAGGAGCTTGAATCTCTTTTCTAATTTCAACATGTCACAATAAATAACCTACTATAGTAGGTATATTTTTCTGTATTCTTTGTTTCTTTGACTGGGGTCTTAAATTATAAAAGGAAATAAAAATGTCTCTACAGACATTGCGGCTGTAAACAGCTGAGTAGAGCTGATTAGAGTTTAAGAGCAGATGTGTGTGACTGTGTGCGTCTTTGTGTCCCATTCATGTGCTGATTGTGTGCTCACTTGCTCTTTTGCTTACTTGGACTAACTCTAGTTGATGCGTTTTAGACAACTTGTCCATTTTACTTGCTTTTGTGTGCTTATGACTTACTTGTGGTCATACGTTTACATGCTTGTCCTATTGTAAGTAGTACTTTTGTCTGTGACGACACTTGTAGTATATTCTCTGACCTATAACTAAACTGGCTCACATTTACCCGTGATTCTGTTTCTTCTGGCTGACCTGTTGTATTGTTCGTAATATTGTCTATAAATGCATTTTTGGCTTCTGTCAAAGAAAAGTATCAGGTCCATCATGCTGTTCTCGTAACAGTGGAAGTGTTATGACTTTCCCCCTACACAGGGTTGTAACAGTACATCACTTTCTTTCTATAATATTGCGAATTCCCATAAACGAAAAATGTGGTGGCATTACGTATGCCGCTTAAATGGTGTTCCAGTTGTAGTTTTAGCCGTATCGCCGTGTTTTGACTAAGTATCATTCTTTGCATACCTTTATTATATATGCTTTACATTGCAGTATTGTACTTCTTAAGTGACGCTGTAAAAGTCCAAAATAATTATTCACAAGCAATACTAAAAGGCCTGTTGGGATCAGCTGATGTATATTTTAGAGGTATCGGCATGGAATACGAATCGATTTAAAAAAACGAAAATTAAATTTTTTTATTTTTATTTTTTAATAAAATCAGAGAAGTCAAAGAAAGCGGTTCGATAATGCAAATAAGATGCTAAAACAACGTATATTTAAAAGGCTAATTTTTAAATCTAAAATGCCAAGAGTGTCTGAACTTCAACGTGAACATCCTGCAATTTCCCCAGCCTTTGTAATGTGTCTGCAATATAATGAGCCTGAATGTGAAGCTAGGAGAGCCATGGGATGAATCTGGGCAAGCACAGACAACAGTGGTGACAGCACTTTACAAACAGTAACATCCCAAAGCATGATTAGCAGACTGTAGAATCGCTTTCAAGAGACTGGAACAGTGCGACGAACACCTTCAATCGAATGGTACATGATGGTTTAATTACTGAAGCCACCAGAACCATGGAGTCTACACGAAGATGCCACAACACTTGAACGAGTTGTACAGTGATGCACAGTGATGCTTTTTCTGGCTATTTTCATTTGATAACATAATTAAGTAACCTGGTGATGGACTTTATCTAAAGCTAAAATAGATCCACCAGTCAAGGTTTATTAAATGTGACTAAACTTAATTTTTTTTTTTATTCTAGTTGATACATCAAATCTGAAATTTTATGACTCTTGTTTTTTTTTGTCATTCTTTATCATTAATGACAACTTTCAAGGGAACATTTTATCAGCCCCACTAGGTAGACACCGTATTTCTACAATGACACTGCATACTTGGTGCCACTTTTATCCTGCTCTTCAAACATCAGGACCACCAGGGTCCTGAACAGGTATTATTTGGGTGGTGTTTTGTTCTTAGTACTGCAGTGACACAGATGTGGAGATTTGCTGATGCGAGTGGATCAGACACAAACTGTTGGAGTTTTTAAACACGGTGTCCAGTCGCTGTAAAAAGGGGAAAACAATAATTGAAAAACATTGAAGTGACACTGAAGTATCCGTGTTTTTTGAAATGTTATGTAGACTTGCAAAAGTACAGTGGGGCTGGAAGGACTTTATAATATTTCGGCAGTATAACTTTACACCAAATTTTCACACAAATAGGAGTACGGACCCTGGGACATTGTAGGAGTAGCAGTTAATGTGAAATAGAAAGTATAATTGGTCATGTGTTCTGTCTGGAGAAAGGAAACCGATGCGCCCCAACGAAATACATGGTTTTGGCAAAATTGCGTTTTGAATCCTGAATTGTACCCTAAAATTCTAAAGGAGAATGTCAGGACTTCTGTACATGAACTGAACTTTAATTGAGCTAAGCACACAAGTCATTTAGCAATTTTTTTTAATGATTAAGGTTAATGTTTTGGAATGGCCAAATCAACGATAGTAACCATAAATCTATAGAAATATTATGATGGGATCTGAAGTGTGTAGTTATGGGGAAACCTAACAGCAACCCAGAGTTGAGGCTATTTTGCTCCAAGCTGATTTGCAGGATTGATCATCACATGCTTTGATGAATCTCAGATCGTTCACTGTAGACTGTTCACTGTAGTCTTAAGTGATATGACATAAGTACTTTACAACAAGTTTTGTGTGAATAGTTTAGAAATGTAAATACAGGATTCACTGTGCTAGTTCATAGTAATTAGATTATAACTAGCGTTGAGTATGGCTCAAATGGAGCCACATCTCAGAATCAAAGGAAGACCTGCATCAAGATCTTCTCTTGCTGTCGTCAAAGTATGACCAATGACTCACCCGTCACTCAGAAAACTGACATTGATCGTTTTATTGGTCCTGTTTGTCTGCTCTCTGTTTTTACTGTGTTAACACCCAATAGTAGTTATTCGGATGATGTCTTGTCGGCTGTTTGTACTAGGCTTGGGTTAGAAGCAATTTGGTATTTCCAAGCAATACCAAATAAAAGCATCTGCTGAAAATGTGTTCATCTTCATTATCATTAAATCATATGATCATCAGCTAACCCCTGCAAAGACCTCAAGACAGTCCGAAAACTTCACAATAAAAAACCTTCTCGTCCAAAGGCTCGTAATGTAGGTAGTTAATTTAGAACCAGGAGGGAGACAAACAAAATCTTACAAAATGCTCGAACACTTCTCTTCCATATGCAGTGTTTTTAAAGCTTGTGTTTTTGACCAATAAATCGCTTGTTTTTGTTTTTCAGTCTAGGAGTATACATTGGCAGAGTTCAGTACATTTAACATTTGTTCATTGTAATACATAAGCATGAAATCCATCCTTGTGCAATTTAGTTTTTTGTGTTTGTTTGTTTTAATATTTTTTGTTACTTACGTTCGTTTAGAAGAGTTGTATAATTAGTGCTAAATGTAACAAACTTTTGAACTATAGTCATATTAATCACTTTTTTGCTGCTTGATTTTGACTACAGAAATACTTTAAAAAGCACTGCATTGCAGAGTGCATTTATTCATTTTATTCAGTTACACTATACTGTCATGCCTCTTTTTGCATATTACATTCCAAATTTTTTCTACTTTTATGTTTTAATATCTGAAATTTCCTTTTTGTGCTATGAGAAGCTTACACACATTTTCTGTTGTGAAGAGCTGACATATAAATATGCTTTAACCCAATACTGAATTAATTTTAATAACGCAAAGGTTTCACAGAAAAAGTTAAGTACCTAAAACTGCGAGACTCACATAATAACAAAAATGTTATGAACTGTGTTAAAAAACAACTCGGTCACTTAACATGTTCATTTTGATAGCCCTCATAATGTTTTCCATTCGTATTAGATTAGAAGAAAACCCTTCAGTTCAGCAATAACAGTGCTCTTAAAAGAAAAAAAAACACTTGGTGAGGGTTATTTTCAGGTTATAAGATGTAGGTCTTGAGGATCCTCTTTAGAATGGATTACCTGGAGTATTCCTTAAACACATGAAAGAAAGACCAAATGCATTTTGATCATATGCTTTCACAAATGCTTTATGACTATTGTTAAAAGGAAATGCAGCTTAAATATTTAGTTTTCTTAATGCCGGGCTTTATTTTCACTCTGCTACAATCTATATTGCACACAATCTCACAATCTTTCATTTTGAAATATGCCCTTCCCTAACTTTTGTGAGCAGTGTATCTTATCCTTGGTACTGATGACTAATGATGCCATTGACAGTAACTGGAATTTTTTCACCAATAAATCAGATGCTTGTGTGGATTTTGTGTACTAGTGGATGCAAAATTGCCATCTCAGCCTATGTTGCTTATGTTCCTGACTCTTGTATGTGTAAACCATGGTTTTACAAAGAAACTGAAGTATTAGAGACTACTATTTTATGGACGAAGTTTCACTTTTTTTTTTAATTTAACTGCAGTATTGTTCACTGTGTGTATGCAGAGCTAGAGTTGGAGATACTCTGCTAGAGTATGTATCCGGCATCTTCTTTATGAGAAAGTAAAGACAATTAACTTTTCAAACTTTCCCAGTGGAACGTCCAAATCTTTTATGTTACCTATATTGATGTAGCGTATGATTAAGGTCACCTTAATGGATGAACAGCATGTACACTACAGGGGGCCTGGCTATTAACAAGTTTTTTGCCACAGTCACATAAAGAAATTAATGACCAATTAACACACGTCAGTATTGGGCCTCAGCACTCACTAACGTGAAGATTCCAATGTATTAATTGAAAAGCTAATTGCATATCAAGTGCACACTAATAAACACTAGTTTCTTCTTTATATATGGTAACACTGATTTTTCATTGTCTTCGTGGGAGTTGTGTAATGTAAAAGCAAGAGTTTATGATCATACACAGTAACAAAGACTATATCAAGTGCAAGTCACTTTGTATAAGGGCGTTGACCAAATGTTAAAAGTACAGTACAGTAAAATGCATCGTTTTGAAGAACGTCATTTAGCTGACAAAAGCGTATCAAAAAATCCTGAAACAGCATAAGTATTTGTCTTATTGATTGATGTTTGAATAGCCGAGTCAATGACAAATGCAATGAGTTTGCTCTGGAAAACTTTTATTTTGAGCACTTTTTGAAGAAAGTCCTCCAGAATACCTTTTCAGAACCTTATTTGGTAATACACTGGTAAGCTGTGGTGTTGTGCCCCACTCATTTGGTGTTAAATTGGGCATTAAGGCAGCACTAAGGCAGTTAATATTGATATAGTCCAATCACGTTTCCTTGTGTGTGTTTATTAGTTTATTACTGAGCAGAAATAACTGACTTAAGAAGACATACTGCTGATGATAGCCTTGTGGTTATGACAATTCATTGCATAACAAACATTTCAGTGTTACTAGTACACACTAGTAATTTTGGGGATGTCCTGGACATAAGTTATGTATTATTAGTTATCTATTACAATATAGTAATGACTAGAGTTGGTATATAATCTACTGTATATAGGCTGCTCACAAAAATGTATTTGGATATTTCAAAAGGATTATGAAGCGATTAAAAAAAAAAAAAGAAGCAGCATTTGATTCTATTTCATCACTAAATAAAATCATTGGACAAACAAAGATCAAGATCATTGATTATCAGCCAATCAAATGAAACGTTAAGACAGTTGTTTAGTTATGCAAATAAAATGCAAACTGAAATATTGAGCAAGTGACATAACCATGGGGGTGAACAGAAGCATGTCAAACTGGATAAGAGTGACACAGTGTGACAAGAGTGACTGTTCAGTAGGGTGTGTGGTCACCCAAGTATGCCAAAACTGTCTGACAGTGAAGGGCCATGGACAGGATTAGGGGTGAAATGATACACAAATTTCTCAACACGATACATATTGCTGTTTTTGCTCCACGATACGATACAATACATTTGCGATACAACATGGAGAAAGAAAATTATTTTAATTTCTCTTTTATTTTTTTTATATAGAGGTCACAGAGGCTAATACAAACTCAATTTTTGGAAAGGATGACTGGTGCTAGAGGTTTTCATAGAAATGAGTGCGAGATGGAATTTTATAACAAGGCTCAATTTCCCCCAGCAAATTCGGGTATCCAGGATCATCTACAACAGAGTAGGGATACAAATCAGAAGCTATAAACTTCCCTATGGTGCGGGTAACTTGCTTTGCCCGTTCACTATTGGCACTTGGCGGCTGCTTAAATGCTGTCTGGAGAAACAGCTGCGGTATTAGCACCAATGTTTGATATTCACGTATTCGTATATTTGATAACACACCTGTTATACAACGTGCCACTAGATGTCGTACGAAACTACAGTGCAAGAAAGAGTTTTTAAGAACTTTGCCACCAATTTCTTTATATGTCTGAAGGAGATTTTCCATCAACTCTTCATACATGTCTTCACTGGTGTTTCCAAAATTTGTTACCACTAACTGTAATGTTACCTTTGCAGCCCTTTCCTTGCCATGTTGCAAACAGTGATGACTCCATCTTGCAGAAGCACACAAATGAGGTCCAGTGTTGACTCCTCCCTTTATCTTTGCTTCACTCAACTGTGGAAATTTGCATAGGAGATACTGGAATGCTTCTGCTTTTTTGTCCATTGCCTTGTTATTGATAAGACCCAACTTGATATACAGTACAATAGTGGTATCAGAATATTGTTTGGTTCAGCAGGTCATATTTTGTACTTCAAATCTAATGTGAGACATGTCTTGACTGCAGGCAGGCCAGTCTAGTACCAGCATCCTTTTATGTCGAAGCCAGTCTGGGTTGTAACACGTGGTATGTGGCTTGGCATTGTCTTGCTAAAATAAGCATGAAAAAGACGTTGCTTGGATCTCAGCAAATGTTGCACCAAAACCTCTGAAGCTTACTTGCAGAGATAAATTTAATGTCTTTTAATATTTACTGTATTTAATGTATTATGTAATGCATTGCATATA
>JAUZST010005658.1:0-15403 GCA_034779995.1 Parotocinclus haroldoi | reverse complement strand
CCACGAAAAGAGCGCCGTTAGGTCACTCAGTCCATCACCCTAGAATCATCAAACGCCATATAATGTAGACCACATACAACCAATACAAATAAACTTAGCTGTCAGGTGACCATTGTCTACCACACGTAAATCCAAACTGACACAATCGCCGCAGACGGTCCGTAGGAGGAGACACAGCTGGCGGGAGGGCCAGGGCGCTGGTGGTGACTGGGCACAGCGGGACGGGCTGACGAGAGGTAGGCTGGGCAGCGTCGTTGCCAGACCGGCATTACTATATACAGCCACATTGTATGCCATGGCCTCAAAAAACACTAACTGGCCGAGTAAATCACAACTTTGTTTAATGAGAAAAGTTAAATGTTGTTTTCACTATCAATGACTTGAATTTCCGTTTACTGAAAGCTGTGTACTAATCGTGAATTAACAACTACATTGTTGGACAAATCTGTGAATTGTCAGAAGGGGAAAACGGACAAGCAGTATTGGTCCAAAAATGAGTATTTCTCTATTAAATGAAAACAAATTGTGGTAAAAAGAAACTTCTAAATTACTAATGAAGAATGCTTGAGAGAAAGCGGAAGAGGAATGTAGAACTAGTTCTTCTCTGGTTGCTTTTTCAGTCCTACTTTTGATATTCCTCTGACTTCTGCTGTTTTACCTTCAATTAATTTCAGTACACAATAGTGTGGTTTAACTTTAATATGCTCTAATGACAGTTTATAGAACTCCCTCTTACTTTATATTGGTATAACTTGCTGTCACTTTCAACTCTTTCATGGACATGTTTAGCAACAATAAACTGTAGCATTTAAACAAAGCTTAATTAATATTAATTGGCCCAAAGTGTGCCAAGAAAAAGTACCTCCCACACCATTGCAGCCTGAACCGTTGATACATGTCATGAAGGATCCATGTCTTTAAGTGATTTATTCCAAATTCTAACCAGACCATCTGAATGTCACAGCAGAAATCGAGACTCATCCGACCAGGCAACGTTTTTCTAATCTTTTTGTCCTATTTTGCTTAGCCTGTGTGAATTGTAGCCTCAAGTGCTGACAGTAGTAGCCCATCTGAGTCAAGGTTTGATGTGCATTGAGAAGTGCTCTTCCGCATACACTGGTGGTAAGAAGTTACCACAAGCGGTTATTTGAGTTCCTGTTTTCTTTCTAGTGACTTGAACCAGCCTGGTTATTCAGCTCTGTTCTCTGACACCATGTCAAGACCAGATTTAATTCTACAACGCTTTCAACATTGGAGCGTTGTCTCAAAGCAGCTTTAAAATGTTATTATTTTGTCATTTCCGAGGCCAATCCCAAATTGCAAAAGGCGGCGGGGGCAGGGAACAACTTTCTAAATATTATAAGGATGAAACCTTGGGAGGACGAAGACTTAAAATGGGACACGACCTTATTGAGCAGCTTAGATGATGCATGTAGGAAGTACACTTGTTATCTAATTAATTTATAGTAATATACTGCTCACAAAAATGAGAGAATACTTTAAAATGACAACTCCCGTAATAAAATATCTCCTAATTTTTGCGAGCAGTGCAGCTGAAATGCACAGAATGCTAAATAAATATGAATACAGACATGTTTGAAAATCTGATCATTCATAATAAAAATATTGTACGTAAAAAACACAACTCGCTGGACGTTTTCACTTTCCGGATCTTTCTTTGTAAAACCTAGTGATGGCGCTGTGTGAAAAACCAGCAGATCAGCAGTTTCTGGAATACTGAAATACTCTGACCAGCATGTGTGGCACCAACAACTATGCCACGTTCAAAGTATCCTGAATCGCATTTCTTTCCAATTCTGATGATCGATTTGAACTTCAGCAGCTCATCTTGGCCAATGTCTACATGCCTTAATGCATTCGAATTGGCGCCATGTGATTGACTGGTATTTGCTCTAAAGTGCAGGTGAACAGGTGGACCGAAAAAGAAGTGACACTAACAAGAATTTACATTTTACGGAACACCATTTAGCCAACATAGAAAAATATGAATGAATGAATCTGTTACGACATATCTTTAATTTTATTTCTTTATTTTTTTTTTTTACTCCAAACGCTGGATGTCTATTAAGTAGTTTTAACCGCCTTGATGAATGTTACTAAATACAAGATGAATAATTTATTGAATAAAATGCTTTTTATTATTGAAAGCCATCATAATCAATGGGCATTATTAACACTACAATCTGAGAATCACAAATAACCTAACTAATCTTTTTGGCGCGCTATTGCTTTTTGATTTACGCAGCTATTAACCATGGTGCAACTTCAGGCTACTTTATCACGCATGTTCTCACCTACGCAAATCATTAGGTGCATTTAAACAGCCACGCTTTGAACATTTGTTCTTTGATTATTCGCTTCGGCACATAAATAATTTAGTAGGTCCGAGATATAATAATATGAACCCCCTCTGGCAGAAACGATGCGCTATTTTTATCCAGATAATGTTTTATTCATGGGCAGTAGTTCATAATTCTCACAGCTCATGGATTAGCAGGACTTCAGCATGATTTGTTAACCACAACAAAACGAGTCCTGCTACAGCCCCCTACGCTGCACGCTCGCTTCTTTATGCTCAAATACATTTAGTTTTCCGTGACATGTGAATAATAACAAGGGCCTGTTCTATTCATATTATTTATATGCCCATGCTATTATTTGAAGCGACGCAAACTGACAGAAGGGGACGTTAATCCGCCCCCCGTAAATAAACAAATAAACATAATTCCAATCAAATATCAGAACACAGTTTATGATTGTGAGGTTTATCCACATAAGAAAACGCACATTTATACTTTTTGCGACAGTCCAGCCTGGAAAGAGTCATGATTCCGCTTTATTTTTAAGATATGTTCACGGGAACTACATCCTGAGCAAAAGTCGTAATTGGGTGACCTTAGAGGAAGAATTTGAGATACATGAAGGAGGTAAAAAAGAAGCAGGTGGTAACAGTAAACGGGTATAAATATCTAGACTAGATCAGGTGAACACAATACAGATAACACGAACCAAAATGGTGCCGAGCTGACGGGATGAAGTGTAAATTAAAGTGTAATTAAGAATTAAGGCAGTAATACACTATGGCAGCAGTTCTCAAGCTGGTTCAATTCAGTTCGGGCCCCCCTACACCACCCCCACATAAATAAATATATAGACAGATAGACAGATGCATAACTCTAGAATAGCCTATTATTATTACACTAGTTACTAGTATACTATTCTGTTGTTATTATAATACTAATGTGTGTGTGTGTGTGTGTGTGAGAGATGAACGAGGCAGAGCCACACGCAAGCATCAAGCATCACAATCAGTTTTGAGGTCGGAAACACCTCAGTGAGGCGCCGTTTACACATCGTGAATAGGGAGCACTAGAGTGAATGGTGCTACCATGTGTGTTTGGACGTTTTTATAGTAGTTCTGACGTCCCGTCACGGGTTCAAAACCCTCTGTTATAATTGGTAGATTTGAAATCTAACAGTGGTTCATTTGTTTGTTATAATAGTCCAAACACTTGCATTTTGACATGGGGGGGTCATGTCTGCTGCATCTGTACTAATAGCCCGTGAGTCTGTGATTTTACGTGATTGAACCCTCCCGTCCCGTCCTGTGCTGACCCTCGTCCCTACTGTGGCTCCCGGTGAAGTAGTATTTTGGCTTGAGGCTGCTTTGCTGGAATAGGGTCAGGGTAAAAGTCTATTACCTAACCCATCTCCTGTTTGTTTAGAGTTGTCACTGACTTGGATGATGACCAGCGTCTATTTTATGAGTACAGTCACTGTCTGAACATACCCCTCTCCTGATAATGACTGTTTGAATAAGAGGAGCCTTAATTAAATTACATCTCTCATTCAAAACCTCACCTATATTTATTGATTAACCTGCATGCTATAGTGGCACATGAGATTTTCTGATCCCCCACCCCCCTGAATGCCTGATTTGCTGTATGGAGTTTTATTTATTAAAATATCTTCTGGGTATTACACATGATTGGTTCTGTAAAACCACCAATCGGAAAATGAAAGGGTTTGGTTACAATAACTTAGAATCCAGCAATATAGGCTCTTTGCACATTGCACATTGCAGACGGTTCAGCTGTCCATCAAATGGGTGAGAAAAAATGCGGTAATAATAATAATAATGAAGTAAATGCGAGCTCACATGTTGCTTGAAAGCGTTTGGCGTGGCATTTAAGGTTAACCACACCCCTCTGTGTTTACCTTAAAGAACCGATCAGATCTAAAAGTGTCCTCAGAAGCAATAGCAAATCCAACCTACATGACAATAATGGTTCAGGTAGAGGGTTAGGAAATTAGAATACCACTTTAATTTCAATAGGGGTCCAGATAGTAAGGTTTGTTCCTTATTTATGCAGAAATCCAGGTCAGACTCCAGAGGGCTCACCTTTTTTACATTTACAGCATTTAGCAGATGTCTTTATACAGATGAGATAACTCTTAGGCAGATAGGCATTAGCCTAAAAACACTATCCAGGTAACGGCACAAACGATCTTAAGGAAGAGGTAAGCGCAGTTTCAGGCTTCACTTAAGTGCTGAGTAAAATGGTGAGTCTTTAGTTTACAGTTTTAGTTGCTTTTATGAACAACAAGAGCCATTTGGACAACCAGAAGATGTTCATTACACCACCTTGAAACAGCATGTTATGTAGGACGGTGCTGAGATGAACAAAACAAGCTACACAATTCAGAAAAGCTACCGTTATGAATCGACTTTACCACTAAAGAATTGACAAAATGTAATTATACTGATTGGTCGAGCCTTTTTTCTTCATTTTTTTTATATCACATTTTGAAGCTCACTCATACCTGTGCTCACAGGGAAGTTTGGGATGTCCTCGTAGAGAAAGACCTGCTTGTTTGATACCGTTTCTGCAAGCAGACCGAGTCCAGATCCGCACACCACCGCTATCTTGGGTCGGTGTCTGGTCCTGTTCAGAAGCCACTCGGTTGCTTGCTTGCATTCCTCAAATGATGAGCAGCAGCTGAAACAGAGGAGAAACAATGGTCACCTGATGGTATAAAACTGAATTAAGGTTTCATAGACATGTTCAGGTCTGCGGTCATAAAGTTTAAGCAGTCCCTTTGGATGAAATGACATGATTTGCTGGTCAGAGGAGGCATCATTGCCAAGTCTATCAGAGTCACAGCATGTTTGTGGAAGCGTATTATATCATCAACAGAATTCATGCTGGCTGGAAAAGGTTACAACATGGTCTCTGAAGAGTCTGAACAATAGACAGTCTACCAATCACACAGTCAGTCAAACTGTGTATGGAATATGTAAAAGAAGGAATAACAGTGTCGGTCTAAGCAACTAAAAATCTCTCTCACATAGCCTAATGTTAATGTTCTTGCTCCTACTGAACAACAATAGTGTCAAATATCAATTTGTTTAAAAACACATTTTGTCAGTTTCATATCCAGACCTTATTCTATTACAAGCTAAAAACAAGGACAAACCTGATGAAGCCCTGCCAATTTTAAAGCAAACATTGTACAACATTAAAGAGCCAACTAAAGCTGGAAGAGTATAAACCAAAGTGGTTTTTTGATTTTGAAAATGCAAACAACAATTATTTGCATAAGATGACATAATATATATATATATATACACACACAAAAAAATCTAGCAGTTTATTTACCACGAATTTCCTTTGCTGTGCATGATCTCAGGCTGATGTTGGTGGGACATTGGATCTTGTACAAAGAAACAACAGTGAGACCATTATGTAAGGTCAGTCAGCCTGGTGTATTCTCATTGGCGGAGCCTGTGGTGGGACAGGAATGTTTGCTTAGGTTTTTAGATTGTATAGATCTGTGCCTGTTTCACTCCTTTGAAATACACAAGTCACCTGACATGTTTGTTGTTTCTGGGGTGCTCAGCTCAGGACTTCATCTTTTATGATCTAGATTTATATCTATATCTATCTATATCTATCTAGATCTATATTTATCACCTAGAAAAGTAATTAGTGAACCAGGACTACTTTGAGGTAACCTAAATTTGCATTTACTTATAGTCAAAAGGGATGTTACACTCAACGTTATTTCTATAGCACGTAAAATGCAGCTTCTAATATCTAAGGTCGCTCTGAAATGGAACAAGCCTAGTGGCAAGGAAAACCTAAAGCACCCCCTAATGTTATAAGAAGGAAACCTTGGGAGCTCAAAAAGGGACCCGACCTCCTTGGGCAGCTTAGAATAACTTAAGTTATTCTAATTTCTAAGTTTATAGTGACACTTTAAACAAACAGAAGGTAAATAAAGTTTAACGGAACATATGCATATATAATTATTAATAATAACGATAGGGAAAATAGATATTGACCAGAATAACATAAATATTTGCATATAAACATTATTTAGTACAGAATGACTGTAGGATCTGGTACTGTATTCTCTGTGGAAAAGTTTTGGTGGTATGGCTTATGACCTTAATTGATCAGAGAAGAGAGGGAGTTACTGCCCTCTGTGATCTGACTGGAGGCTAACTGGAAAGCGATGGTTGTGGGTTTACAGTGTAGCTTTACCAAGCTTTCACTCTGGGAAAGCATGGTCACTCTTTCAGCATGGTCCTTCAAACTCTGTGCTCTAGGGGTGCTGACCGTGTCCTTTTGACGGCGACTTGATATCAAGCTGGGAAATGTCATGAGAATAATTTTTACCCTCGAGAGGTGCAACATTCTGAAATGCTAACTCTTGCCTCCACCATGTGTTCTCTGGGTTAGGTGTCAGACCCCTGATCACCCCTGAACAAAAGAAACACCTGATAGCTTTTGTTTTCGAATGTAAATTACTTTTAAATAAAAAAGCATCAATATCATTTACTAATTATGTGTTTATCTTTTGGCTGCTGGGTTCATCATCGAGTTAAATTGCGCTGTTTCCTCTTGTTCTATGAAGTGCAGAATAACAAGTACCAGCAAATGACTCAGACATTGGCAGAGGGTGAGCCGGCACTTCTGCACTGGCACTCTTTTAATAAGAAACCACAGAGCGTAGCCGTAAAGAACCTTATCACTCCTTTCTCAGGCCTGCCCTCCTTAAGCTGTGAGGTGGATTGACAGGGTCGGTGTTGGAGAGGTGAATTTGAAAATCCCAAATTGATCCTTTGCATGCTGAGACATGATGGAAACACACATAATTAATCATGAGTTTTAATATCGCAAAACAATACACTCACGTGCCATTCATTAGGTGCGCCTTACCGGACCCATAGCATAATATCAACAAGAAAGTGCTACAGATTTATTGCCTCCACATCCATGATGTGAAGCTTCCATTCCATCACTCTGTGCTCCACTGGATTAAGATCTGCTGACTGCGGACTCCGTTTCAGTACAGTGATCAGTCTATTAAACATTATTTGAGCTTTGGGACATGATGCTTTATCCTGCTGGAGGTAGCCATCAGAACGCTGGTACACTGCGGTCATAAAGAGCATAATGAACATAATCAGCAACAACACTCAGGTAGGCTGACCCTACCATCCGAATGTAGCAGAATCAAGACTCTTCAGACCAGACAACATTTTTCCAGATTTCTCTCGAAGGTGGAAGGTGGAAGGTGTTGGAAGGTTCTGAATGCATCAGTTGCACCAAGTAGATATTAGAGTTGCTGTTGCATTTCTATCAACTCAAATCAGTCTGGCCATTCTCCATGGCCTTTCTCTTTGTAGGTCCATTTTCTGTAAACATTAAAAACGGATCATTAAAAATCCATCCATCCATTATCTTCCGCTTAATTCACACGGGGTTGCGGGCCAGCCGGTGCCCACCTGCCAACTCTGGGTGCAAGGGCAGGAACAACCCTAGACGGGGAGCCAATCCATCGCAGGGCACACAGTCACACACTAAGAGCCACTTTAGAGACACCAATTAAAATATAATGCATGTGTTTGTGCTGTGGGAGGAAACCGGAGTACCCTGAGTAATCCCACGCAAACACGGGGAGGACATGCAGACCCCACACAGAAAGGAGCCAGGCCGCTCCATCCTGGGATCGAACCCGGGACCTTCTTGCTGTGAGACAGTAAGGATAAAATGAAGAGTAAAATAGTTCGAGCTAATTTATTCATTCATTTGTTCACTTTCACATTCATTTGTTCGCTGCAAAACTTTGGCATAACCATTAAAGCTGCCTTTGTACTGTGCTAGGAAACCGGAGCACCCAGAGTAAACCCACGTGGAGGACAGACAGGCTCCTTATAGAAAGGACCCAGACCATCTTACTTGAGATCAAACCCAGGACCTTCTTGCTGTGAGGCAGCAGCGCTACCTACTGAGCCACCTTACAGCTCACCTATAGGATTCCTTATGTCACTAGCGAAACATTTACATCACAAATATGCAACCGATACACAAAAAACCTAAAGACATAGACAGTCCCTCTAGTGTTGAAGCTGGGTTTTAAAGTACGGTGTCTTCGAAATACTTAGTAGCTTTAATTCTAAAGGCTGAATTTGCAGTTCATAGCAGTATAACAGAGTCCAAGGTAATACCTATTAATGAATAACACAACCCGAACTTTCAGCTCTGTACACAAGTAGCATGCGCTTCATGTTTTCTGTTATGCAAACAAACTATGACTAAACTCAAACTGCTCATTGTCAGATTTGTTACCCTCAAGGATTTAGTAGAGAGGTCACAGGGAAGGCGATAGGCTATTAGCTAAACGGAAGCTGAACAGATGTTTCCGTGTGTGAGTGGGTTGCCCGTCTAAATGACCCGCCATACGAAAGCAACCTTTATCAGGGTCACAGCAGGGAGTCTGAAACCCAACAAATCACGGAGGACCACTCTCAAAGAGTGCCAGTTCTTCTGAAAAGTGAGTTAAGACGTCAGCTAAAGGTGGGCAAACTCAACGGGACGAGTCAGGTTTGTTTTTATTCCTTGCGTTGAAAAAAATCAAAGAACAGATCTTGATCACAATAGACAAACCCGTTTTAGCTCAACTAATGAACTAATTTGTTTACCTTTAAGGGTTGTTTGAAGTTTTCTTTCCCACTAAAATGAAAATTCCTTTCATTTTAGAATATCTGCTGAACTTGACCAGGAGTGCCCCAACATTGGGAGTAGTTTATCAGTATTTAGCACCTTCAGAACGAAACACACACTCACACACTTTAACATCATCTTTTCAGACACAATGCACTGGTGCTGTCAGAGCTGCTCTCATTCTTCAGAGCAGATTGACTTTCATCAGCAGAGTAATCTTTAATTAACTTCCAACCTACATCATTACCAAATGACCAAAGGTTAATGAGTGGCTAAAAAGGAAATTCTGCCAAAAATACAAATTTTGTGGTTACCCGGGTTAGCACAGCGAAATTCTGGAAGATTTTTCTATAACAATGCTAATTATAATTAAGCTGATCATTTGTCTGCGTCAACAATAAATGATGCAAATACATTTCTACGGATCTTTTGGTTTTAAGGTCAAAATCTCAAGTTGGAATATCTTTATATGGGACAGATATTCAGCCTTAAAACTCAAAGAAGTGAAAACAATTACTGTCACAAGATTTATTTAGTGCATTTAGTATTTAGTTTCTATTTCAAACGTCCAAGAACAACAGTGCCTGACCAACTAACTAAAATGAAGCAGTGACCCAATTCGGGACCCTCTCTCCACTGCTCTTTTCTCTTTACAATAATTACTGTACTCTGAACAGCAACTTTGTTGGTTTCATATTAAATAATATTCATTCGTTATCAGCCGGCCGGCTGTTGCCAACCCGGCTACTCTGAAGTACCCGGAGTAAACCCACACAGACACAGAAAGGACCCACTCCCTGTGACTGAACCCGGGACCTTCTTGCTGTGAGGCAGCGGTGCTACCCCACCAAGCCCTCCTGTTGTCCATATTAAGCAACAATGAGTTCATATATAGATAGGAAGTGAAATGATTGGTGTCTTATGCCCCATCACGTTGGCCCTGTGTGGCACCAACCTATCTGCAGCAAGAGTCAAACCCTGTGATGGAACATCTTAAGCATATTTAAGCACATTCATGTTCATGTTACTGAATGTTTTTAATGTCCTCTGTAATACTTCTGTGTACCTACAGGGATGTTTATGCCCAGTTATCTACAGAGAATATACTGAGAAACCAGTAAGGTCAGTTCTCTGGTCCAGATCTTCTGGTCCAGAGTCCAGTACCTTAACCGCTAGGCTACCACAGTCCTAGAGTAGAGGAGAATGTCCAGACTGGTTTGAGCTGATAGAAACAGCAACTTAAATAAGCACTCGTTAAAACCAAGCTATACAAAGAAGGCCATCTTTCAATGTGCAACATAGAACCTGAACCTTGAAGCAGATGGGCCACAGCACCAGGTGCCACTCCTGTAAGTTAACAATAGACCTCTGAAGCTACAGTTCACACAGGGTCACCAAAATTGGACAAAAGATGTTCAAGCTTCTGGTGGTGTAATGATGTAGGGGATGAATTTCTTGGCACAATTCAGGCCCTTAATTCCGACTGAGCATCGTTTAAACACCACAGCTTAGTTGAGTATTATTGTTAACCATGTACATCCTTCTTTGATCGCAGTGTTGTTTAGGGCATCTTCTGATGGCTACTTCCAGCAGGATAATACACCATGTCACAAATCTCAGATCATCTCAAGCTGAACATGACAATAAGCGTACTCTACTCTACTCTACTTTACTTTGGAGATGGCCTCCACAGTCTCCAGATCTAAATCCAATGGATCACCTTTGTGGGACTGTTTCCAGCACCTTGTTGACTCTATGCCATGAAGAATTAAGGCGGTTCTAAAGACAAAATGGGTTCCAACTCAGTAGTAGCAGGGTGTACCTAAGAAACTGACTGGTGATTGTAAAGTATTTAAAGACACCATAATTTAAATTAGAACAAGGTCCAGTACCTCATCTGAAGATTAAACGCTGTATGGTCTATACTGAGTGAGTAACATCTGCACTGTGTTTTACTGACAGAAATGAAAGATGAAGACGCCGTTGATGTAGCACTGCATTATTATTTGCTGCACGTGCTTTCCGGCAGTTACCATCATCACTGGCATGACATTATCTCAGATTAGGTTAAACATCCAATCAGAGAGGAGTGATTGGGTAACAGAAGGCAATTAATCTGGACCACATTCTCTTACGTTCTCAGAAATCAGCAATGACATTAGAGCTGATCATAGAGAAGGTCATATTCCTATTACGCTGACGTCCTTTGACGTACCCTTGGAAGAGCCGTCAAAGCGTGTGAGAAAAGCTTCTTCAATAGTGTCCGTTGTACCCTTTGTGGCCTGAGGATAACAGCTTTGTCAAGCAGCGTATTTTCCTTGGCTGGCTACACTGTGGTAGAATTGTCCTTGGCGTCGCCTCGAATGATCTGAATGAGACAAGACCACAATGCATTAGCATCCCAACAACACTTTGATGAAATTGGGTTATTTTTGGTCACTGCGGCTTTGGGCAGAAATTGAAGACGGTTATTAGGGTGTCGGCTACAAAGTGCATTTCCCCTGCCTTATTCTTTATGGGGAATAGCGTATGCGATGGGTTTGAATGTCGGAATCATTTGCAAACAGAACATTTGCTCCATAATGGCTGTACTGTTGAGACTACACCACTCGGTCACTCATGGTCAGTGTTTGCGTGCATATAGGCTAGGGAACGTTACAATATCATTCTCTGGCTGTTAGACTTGCACTACAATGTTTCTAAATACCACCCTCTTGCAAAGAAGCATGCATGCTTACCTGATCCTGTCATAAGGGCTTTTCCTATAACGTTATGGGGGATTCCACCATTGTTTTCCTCTAGACCAATCTGTTCCAGTGCCTCCGGTTCCAGTTCCCCCCTGCGTACCGTCAGACTCTTGAAAATGGTTCACAACCCAGCATCCTTGACTGGCTCCTTGAAGCTGCTACATTACTTTCTTAAACTTTAGACTCAGGTAGCACTGACGTGTGTGGCTATTTTTTGGTTTTGGCCCGCCTGCTCTCTCATGCCTTGACCAAACAGCCTGGAGTGGCGAGAATGAAGTGTCGAGTGACTTTGCTCCCTTTGCTTGTGGCTTCGGCTCCATTTGTAATGTGGTTCATGTTCAATCAGCGATGTGGTGATCTGGGATGTTGGCGTGTTGTTTTCGTGCCTCACATTCGCTGGTTGTCCGGGGAGGTGAGTTGCTGATGTCTCATGGGATCCCTCTTGGCCGTGTTACTTTCTGGTTCATCCCTTTCTATCTACTCTGTTCTAGTTTGTACTCTGTTTTCTTAACTATAACTAACTACATATTCTGTTTTCTCTCCAAGCTCTTTATCCAGTAACAGTTCAGGTGCTCGTGTAATAGAGTCAGATTGTAACATGTTTGAATTTCAGCAAAAATGTGATGTGGTTTATTTATTTATATAGTTCTGAGCCCCCTGGTGGTTCATTCACAGCTGCTCAACTACGTGGCACGTACACTAGCAAAGAAATGACTTTTCTTACCGGAGATTGGAACACACATAAAGACGGCAAGCAGCAAGTCCTGCTTGAGTGTCGTCCCGAACCTACACCAGCAACCCGCACTACACATAAGTTACACTCACACTAACATGTTTGTCTGGTACCTTACGTTCTAAATTCTTACGTATATCATTGGGTCCCATTTGGAGTCTCGGTCTTCCCAAGGTATCTACTTTTTAGGGGTAACGTTTAGGGAGTGTTTCCTGTTGCTGTATGCCTAGATAAATGTAAAGCTGTTTGATACAGTGCTCAACTGTAAAAAGTGTTATTGCAATAAACTATAGGATTATCACTTATCACTTAACAAAAGAACATAAATATTGGCACTGCGCTCAGTGTGGTGTAGTGTTAGCATAACCTTCCCCTTAAGGCATAAATGGCTGTATACATGCAATACATGCATATAATGCAAGCCCAAATCAGGAAAAAAAAATTTAGGACAGTGTGGAATTCTTACATTTATTTGTACTATTATTTAATTGCAGACAGTATGGACTTGAGATATTTCATGTTTTTGCTGGTCAATGTCATTTCCTATGCTAATAAACATCCATTCCTGCATTTCAGGCCTGCAACACATTAATAAAAATGGGACAGGGGCAACTTGGAGCTAGTAATGAGTAAAAAAATAATGATTTCAAACATAATATTGCAGTCATGATTTGGTGCTAAAGCATCATCCAGGAAAGGCTTAGTATTTGATGAGCAAAGTTAGCCAGAGGATCTTCTTTGTCACGAAGATTCAAAGGTTTACATCGCATGTACATTAAATAATGACTGAAAGGGATTTTCATATGTGTTCCTTTACAGCATATAAAACAATTTAACAATTCAAGAAATTGGGAGGAATTTCACTTTGTAAAGGTCAGGAGCACAAGCTTAAGCTGAACTTTGTCACTGCATCAAGAATCGTCATTCATTAATAGCTGATAGAAGCTCTACAGTGCAGAGTAACATTCACAAATACCACTTAAAACTTTATATATTCAATAAAGAAGCCTTATGTTAAACAAGGCCACAAGCGACGTCGACTTCCCCGGGATTAGAGACATCTAGGATGGACCATCAAACAGAGGAAACATGGATTGTGGTCAGATGAATCAGTATTTCAGATTTTTTTAATAGTTAGACCAAAGACAAAAAAAGATCATCCAGACTGTTATTAGAAAACAAGTTCAAAAGCCAGGGTCTGCCATGGTACGGGGTTGGGTCGGTGCCCTCGGCAAAGGTCATTTCTGTGATGGCAGCATTAATGCAGAAAAGTACACTGAGTTTTTAGAGCAACACCTGCTGCTCTTTTTAAATGCTGGCCATGCATTTTATAACAACACAATTTTAAACCACATGCTTCACACATTACAAAGGCATGGCTGGAGAAGAAGGGACTACGCTTGCAGTCCTGACCTATCCCCAACAGAGAATGTGTGACAATGATGACATCGTACTTAAGTCGCGTTTGCAGGAAAAATACGACACAATAACACTGGAAACACAAAACAGCTTTGCATCATCTGTCACAAAGTAAGATTATACATTATAAAGTGGTAAATGCGTTACCGTTCCAACTTTCTTTCAAATAAAAATGCAGAAATGAATGTCTATTAACAAATGAAATATGAAAAAGTACACCAGATTCATACTGTAATTAATAAACAAATAAAACATGTACGTAAACATAAGACACACTGCTTTTGTGTATGCACTTTGTACGAGTTTTACATACTGTCCCATCTCTTTGGCTTTGTATTTCGTAGATGACATGTCAACACTTTTCATACAAATAACCAGCTTAGTGCATGCTGTAATTTGACCACAGGTGCCAAAACATTTGCACTTGAACTACTGTGGAGACCAAGCCACAGCAGTGAGTCGTTTGCCCTACTGAGAGCAGCACTCTCAGCTTTAGGAGGTTAATTAGAGCAGTGAGCAGTGTCCAACCGCAGCCTGCTGATTTATTACTCACCATTGTGGGTCATGGAGCGTAACCATACAGAAAGGTCAAGAACCACCGAGTGTTTGATGTGTGCGAGCGCTGAGATGTACGGATTTGTGTTTCTCTTTTGAAGAGCAATGCACAATCATTTTGAGAGATCAACTGGAGGGTGTGCAGTGGCGTCTTCACGCCAATGTCGTAAAGGTCACGCAGGTCTGTGGCCAAACTGGTGTCATCTGGATTCCTGCCTTAGTGACTCATACAGTTTAAGCAAGGTACATTTTTATGTTTTAGCCCCCGAAAACATTCAGCCAAAAGCGAAAAGGACATGGACAAAACATGTTCGATCGACTTGAAATCCGGGTGCCAGAATGTAACACGGAAATCATTTAAATGACAGGAAAATCAGAGAGTAACAGTTTGGTTTGATGAATGCACAACTCAGATTAAAATCAAATGCTGCTTAATAAACAAAGACTTGATTTACCTGAACAGAACAAACTCTGATAGCATCTGGTTTTGCTGACCACTTCAGCCAATGTCTTTAGCTAGCAAGATTGGAATTAAGGAAATGTGGCACAGGTAAGAGGAACCAATACCCTGTGACTGGCACCGCCATCCAGGAACGTTTGCCCTGTCAGAAAAGCTATTATGGGATCTCGAAGGCAAGAAACACGTGAGAGTCACGTGAGCGAGTCACGTGAGCAACGAGCAACGAGGACTAAGCTCCTAGCAGTTTGTTTGTTTGTTGTATCAAACTACTTTATTATTACTATATATATATTTTTTTTTCCACCTAATTGATTCATTATTTAAATAACTTTACTGTTACCAGTCAGTAATCTCTATCTGCCGTTAATTGTTCCTTTTTTTTTTCTTTCAGAAAGTTACGAGTGACCGGCTTGTATCTCTTTGTTTTAATATAATCTCTTCTTCTTCATGGCGA
>JAUZST010005657.1:0-15404 GCA_034779995.1 Parotocinclus haroldoi | reverse complement strand
ATATCTCGCTGACCCGCTTTGTATCCGCTCTAAGTGGCGACTTGTGGCTTCTTTTTCTTATTCGCTCTCCCGTTCTTTATCTCGATTAAATGGAATTTTGGTCCAAATAAGCGAATAAGATTACACGTATAGAATAGGATTTGTTTTGGTACTTTAGGATTCGATCCGAATAAGCGGCTGGTCCATTTAACCAGTGGTCCAATTAACCGGATTCGACTGTATAAAGTTCAGCCTTATCAATGATCACTGAATGCACAGGCACCACTGTAGTGTTATCTCTGAAGAGTGCTAGGCTAAATACTGAAATGGTAGCACAGTTGGTGCGTGCTGTTCTGCCAAGGAAAGCATGTGTTAGCTATTGCAGTGTAGTTGCTACAGCTTATAGGTGCGTGTTTCGATCCTGCAGCTCATATTTTAAATTTGCATGACCCAGTTGGGATCCTTCACCATACTTTAGAGTGGGGATTTTCTGTACAAGCATACCAAACACCTTTAGTGCTTTTTTTTTAAATCTGTCCATAGAACCTGGTTCCACGCAGAGTTCCTGTAGTTCAGTGGTTCCCAAACACTGGGGGTAGCAGCAAGGCAGAGGCAATTTTGAGCAACAGGAGATTATGAGGATAACTTTTGTACGTGACTTGTTAAAATGTGGCTGTAGTGGCTTACTGCCAGGGGCCTGACTGATTACATGTAAGCAGTGTCATTTTTCGTTCATTTCAATGCTATAATAGGACCAGTTCTGGGTTCGAGTTTTCTCTTCATTTAAAAAGCACATTCCTTTGCACACTTGGTACTGTTTGCATAGCTACGAGTCATTAATGATATGTGATAATTATGGATTATCTGTAGGAATTCTCAGAATGGTAGCTTTGTGAACCACAGTGATATGAACTGTATAGAAAAATGAAGGAAATGATAAATATCAGTAAGAGAGAACCTTCCCAGATTTAAATATCATTAGTTAAGGGTAAGCTTACTATGCATATCAGTTCCAGCAAATGATCAGTGATCGAGTGATACATTGACCATACTACAGGATATACTACACGGTATATTATTACTGAAAAGAAAAACGCAATTGAAGTCAAAATCAGGTCTTTTTGTTTTTTTTAATGTCATTTACTTTTTCAGAACAGAAACAGCTTACCCACAGCAAGGCCAAGCAAAGCATGTCGTTTTACTCCTGCTTGTGCTTTAAGAGAGAGACAGAGAGGCTCATCAACTTTTGCTCATCAGTTCTTTGCAAAAGTCTTAGGCCACCATTAGATTTGTCTTTTTAGCAATGCTATAATGGCCATATATAACATATTGTCCATGATTGGACCAAAAAGGTTAAACTTGATTCCACCCCTCCTTTCCACTTTCCATTCCAATCTTTGAAAGCTGTATCATAACTTAGCCCTTTCCCCCTGTTCCCCCTCTGAAAAAGTGATTTTCTGCCTGCTACCATTTTTAAAAGTCCATTCCTGGTCAAGCATCTTCAGACTGTAGAAGGGTTAACTTGGCATCCAGATGAAGCTGCCGGATGCTGCTATTGCTAAGTGTAAGGGGAGATCACACAAAGCATTGTCGCCTACAGGGGCCTACAGATTAAAAAACAAATGGTGGCCTTAGACTTTTGCACAGAACTGTATGTAAATATATACTAAGTAGTAAACTAACTAACTAAATTAATAAAATGAAGCAAAGTGCATACTAAGCCAAATACTCCATTTCTGGATTTACAATTTAAAATATATTGCTCACAAAAATGAGGGGACATTTAAAAAAAAAAAAAGACCTAATTTTCATGAACGGTGTAATATCAAAATGTCTTAACCAATCAGTCACACCCAGTATTAGCAGCTTAAACGTCTGTAGGCTGTGTGACTGGATTGATGTAGCATGAATGTGGAGTGTCACTTGAAAACCAGTAACAACAGAGATTGTGGTGTGTGAAAAAGGGTCCAAACAATGACATCACGGTGTCAAATGCTATGTTTGTTATGGCAAAACGACCCCATCGAAAGAAAGAAGCTGCTGACTTTTGGTAAAATACCAGTGTTTTAAATCTTACGTCCTGTTGCCAGATCCTGGTAAGAACCCAGGTTACACAGAGGTCCGGACACCCACAGAACTTAAGGCATTGGTGGATTCCAAACCCGCTCTAAAAACAACACGAGTTTTATTTATCAGGGCAGTTTAATAAAAACATTGGTGTTCTTTAGTTAAAGTAATGACGGCTCATTTGGGTTGTTCAGCCGCAAACATTTTTAAACTTGCATAACTGCACACACCCTGCAACAGTCGCAGTTCTAGATTACATGCCTCAGTCTAAGGAAGTCGGTCTAAGGTCATGGTAGGTTCTCAAGTAGAAGGAGAACCTGCTCTGAAAAACGTAGCAGACTCACTCACAATTCTTTAAAATGTCCAGTAATGGGATATGTTATGTAGTTATACGATTGCTCTTAGACAAAACAAATCAAAATGTTTGTTACTACTAATGCTTTTAATGATTGATGGTTATTATTATTATTACATTTTTGGTTTGGTTTAGATTTACATTTACAGCAGATTTAGCAGATTTAGCAGATGCCCTTATTCAAAGTACAGAAGTGTTTCGTATTCTTCTCAGTAGATGGATAAGCAATAACACAAGAACGTTCAGAACAACTGAATCATGTTAGGATGCGATGTAGATAAAGGCAATTATCATCTGTTTCAGCTGCAGTTTCAGCTTTCACTTGGATGCTGAGTGAAACGGTGAGCATTCAGTCGCTGTTTAAAGTCACCAAGGGCATCCAGTGGAAGATCAAGCCACCAACTGGGCACCAGTATGAAGAAGTGTACTGATGCTTGTATTCCTTTAATCTTGAGTGATGGTCCAGTTGAGCTCACTGCCATGTTCTCCTCAGTGGCTCCTTGAAGTGGGCAGCTTCAGCTTAAAAACCTTGAAGCTCGCCTACAAAGCCAAAAATGGACCAGATCCTTCTCAAATGCTCTATGCTCTAAGCATAGCCTACTCTGTACCTCATACCATGGGCGTGGTAGTGGGGGGAAAAGTGGACCTGACTACCCAGGGCCCGAGTAGAGAGAGGGGCCCATGAAAATCCTGATCAATTTTTTTTTTTTTTGCTCACGTTCCTCATGTACTGCCATGGATAGGGGCTCACTGACATTGAGACTGTACAGAACCCAAACTTGACTTTGACCCATCACTCGGGAGAAAAGGAAAAATAAACAGTGGATGTTCGAATGGCCGAGTCTCTTAAGGACTCACCTCTTCACTCAGCACTTAAGTGAAGGCAGAAAATGCAATTACATATTTAATACGATTACACTTAAAACATTCTTTGTTTGTGGATTTACTCATAAATCCTAACAAGGTTTCAGTTGGATTGTTTCTGGGTTATTGATTAATTGTACTAGTATGAGACAGTACCTACTAAGATGAAAACAACACACTTCTCTTAGTCCCTGTGAATAAGGGTGTCTGCTAAATGCTGTAAAGGTAAATGTGCCAAGCTTGTCTCTCGAATGGTACAAGGGACAGAGTGGGGTAAAAAGGTGCTGCTCCAATTTTTTGCTTAGTAGGCCGAGCATAAGGTTTTTTTTTAAACCTAATGCAGCAGCTTCAGGGAACCAGTTAAGGGAATGCAGCAGTGGGATGACATGAGAGAACCTGGGTAAAACCAGACATGCTCCTGAGGGTGGCCTGTGGGTAGCACCCCTGCCTCACAGCAGGAAGGTCCTTGGTTCAATCCCAGAGTGAAAAGGCCTGGCTCCTTTTTGTGTGGACTCTGTGTGTTCTCTCTGTGTCTGCGTGGGTTTACTCTGAGTACTCCGGTTTCCTCGCACAGTCCAAAGACATGCATTAGGTTAATTGGTTAATACACTACTGTAGTGTTTTTAACTGCTGAATAATCAAGCAACACGCTGAAGTAACGGAACGTTTCTCTTTACTTAACACTCCATACATCACTCTCGTATCACACCTGCTCCGTCTGTACCGAGCTTCCAGCACCTCATATCCTACATACTGAGTATAAACAACAGCTATTTACTGTCAATCCTCATATTTTATCATTTACAACATTGTTAGATTGTTAGCATTAATATTTTAAATAAATTTTTTAAATACATTTTGTGATTTTTTTTTTTTTTTAATGTAAAAATTCCACAAAAACCCACGAAACAGCGAAAATCCGCGATAGATTTTGTCCATTCATATATTTTGAAAACCCGCAATGCACCGAATCCGCGAAAGGTGAACCACGGAGTGGCGAGGGAACGCTGTATTGTCAAAGTTTGAGCACCTCCATTGATTTTCTAAATGAAGAGAAATTAACAAACTTAAGCATGACGTCAGTCTGCATTGGGGAATAAATAAATAAAACATGACACTTGCCATGTTCAAAAGTTTTGGCACCTCCTGAATTATTGAGTCGTAATTAAACGTTTCGGAAATATTTTGCTTTTTCATTTCACAGATTGTATTATAGTCTTTTAATTAAAAAGAAACAATCAGCAAAGGTTACATTTATTTAATATCGGTGCATGAAGCTTAGATGAAATAAATAACTGATAAACATTCGTTTTTAAACCGAATCTACAGTTATGTGGAGCTTAATGCCCACGAGATGTTCTGTGAACTTGCACGTTATGCTTCGTTCAAACACCATTTTTAAAAATATGTACTTGTTTACTACATATTATAGCAATTCTGCATGGAATACTGCAATGTATTGGTATTGACTGAACAGCCAATACAGCAGTCCAATATATTTGATTTATTTAAAACAAATATTGACCACATATTAAGATTTTACTGTTTAAGATGGGTAAAATATTATCTCACTATAAAGCTGTCTCTCTCTCTCTCTCTTGCTCTTTCTCACACGCACACACACACACATACACATAGACACAGATACATTTATGAAAATAGAAACTGTTTTTATGCGACAGCACAGCATTCTTTTTTTTGTAGTTGCTTTTATTTTTCTTTGATTTTTATTCTAGAAATGGGAACTGTCTGAAAATGACGGGGACTCTATGTGAAATTAGCACATTTGACACGCCAACGTGCTGTGAAGCCACAGCGAGACAAAGTTTGTCCAGCTCCCTTGTCCAATTAATGTACTAAATGAGAACAGTGCTCGAGCTGCAAAGTGCAGATAAAACACACAGTTCTCCTGAGTGGTAACTCCTGCTTATCATCATCATCTTCTCGCTCTTCATAAGGGTGTGGCACCAGAGAATAGGCTTTGCTTAACGTCAATATCGGCATCTGGGCCCACTTCAGTGACACACACAAGGTTATATCAGAACCAGTACCAATACACACAGACACACACAAGTCGGTGCCCATTTCAAGTAATCAATTAACCTAAAAGGCATGTCTTTGTGCTGTGGGAGGAAACCGGAGTACCCAGAGTAAACCCACACAGACACGGGGAGGACATGCAGACTCCACACAGAAAGGAGGATTGGGATTGAACCTTAAGATTAAGGATAATCATTTTATCGGACCGCAGGCGTATATGCGAAAACATGTTGTACATAACATGAACAGATGTTATGCAGTGCATAGCTGTGTGTATTTTATTAATCAAGCCTGATGTTATAAATGTGACTATATTTCCACTATATTAACGCTCATAAACCTTCCTCTCTCTTCTCTGGTAATAAACAGTACTCCGGCTTTCAGCAGTCAGCTGATAAATGCAACGTGTGTGGTCATCTGATCATGGACATGGTAAGTGCACTGCATGTAGTATCAAGATTACGTCTTGCTAATCCATCCTAAACTGTCATTTATCATCCAAGCCATAATAATAGGCGTGCTCGTTCTTTGGACTTCGGAACCTGTAAAGATCGCACAAAGAGCACAAAGGGCAGTGCTATAGAAGGCTAAAATCAGACTGGAGTAACAGCTAAAGATATGGAAAAGGACCTTCCAAAGTCTCAGAATAAAACGGCTAAAATAATTTGCTAAATATGTTAGCCCACCTCTGTTGGGATTGGGTTCGAATCCAGGACGTACCGTTCAGTCTAGGCAGGCATCACATGCGGACACGATTTTCCTCCTTCTCAGGACGAGAGGTCTTTAAGGGCTCATCGTCGGCCAAGGTGACCGTAACTCAGCCTGTTATCCCGTCTGGGGCATGCTTACAGTATCTCACGAAAGTGATACGCCCCTTCACATTTTTGAAACTATTTCATTATAGATTTTCTTGGAGGCTATGACACTTTGATACAATGTAAAGTAGTCAGTCTGCTGTTTGTATGACATTGCAGATTCTGTTGCCTCAAAATAACTACACACAGCCATTAATGTGTAACCCACTGGCAAAATTAAATACACCTCTAAAATTGTGCCCAGGGTGTCAGAATTTTCTGCTGCCGCCATTATTTTCCAGCAATGCCAAAACTCTTTTGGGCATGGAGTTCACTTGAGCTTCACAGGTTACCTGGAATCCTCTTCCACTCCTCCATGATGACATCACTGAGTTGGTGGATGTTAGAGACCTTGTGCTCCTCCACAGATACTCAACAGGGTTTAGATCTGGAGACATGCTTGATCTTTACCCTTAGTTTCTTTAGCAAGGCAGCGGGTGCCAGTGGTTACAGTGATCCATGTTCCTTAATCTGCCTGTCTTTAGCAAACTGTTGGTGATCTATCTTGCGCATCATCTTCCTTCTGGGAGGACAGCCAGTCTGAACACTGACAGGCTCACCCCCTAAACCTCTGCAGCAATGCTGAGAGCACCAAAAGCCAACCTCTGGATACGACACTGAGCATGTGCACTCAACTTCTTTGGTCGACCGTGGTTAGGTCTGTTCTGAGTGAAACCTGTCCTGTTAAACAGCTGTATGGTCTTATCCCCCGTGCTGCAGCTCGCTTTCAGGGCGTTGATAAGGCCATCTATATGTTGAGAAAAAACATTTTTTTTAGCTACACAGACAGTTATTTGCCATGAGGAGCCATGCTGAACGTCCAGTGACCAGTATGAAAGGTTGTGAGAGCAATAACACCAAATTTAACACACCTGCTTCCCGTGGGACACCTGGAACCTTGTAACACTAACGAGTAACATGATACCGAAGAGGGAAAATGGCTAATTGGGCACAATTTGTCCATTTTACTAAGGGGTGTACTCAGCGGTTTACACGTTATGGTTGCGTGTTGGTATTTTAAGGGCACAGCAGATTTAGACTGTTACACAAGCAGCAGACTGAAAACGTACAATATATCAAAGTGTCGTCTGTCGACTGTAATAAGTGGTAATACCGCAGGACCATATATGTACTGAATCCCAGCAATAAGAGAATATCGATTCCAAATGTACGGAAGAAATATGTATTTGGTTGCAAAATGTTTGTTAACCAGGATGAAACGCAGTAATCTAGGTTACTGTAAGGTGCCCATGCACTTTGTTTTCTTTACGGAGAATAAAAGCCACGCCCTTGCACCTCTACAGGTGTCAAATAACCTCGTATATTGTGTGCGTACAGTGTGGTCATTTGCTCTGATTCATACCTGTGTATAATGCAAAGCCTATTTATTGCACAGTAATAGGCCCTAACACTGAACTGCACCGTATAAATGTAATCCGATCTTGGGTGTAGATGAGCTGAAACTCCGTGCCTCTTGCAGAGCTGAGCTTTGCTAAGTTTGTGTGCGTAACAAATCAGTAAGACGGGGCTCATTCACAGATTCTCCAGGCGCTGGGGAAGTCGTACCACCCTGGCTGCTTCCGCTGCGTCATCTGCAACGAGAGCCTGGACGGAGTGCCTTTCACCGTGGACACCGAGAACAAGGTCTACTGCGTCAAGGACTATCACAGGTCTGTCAGGTGCAGCCAGAATCATTTGGCTGCATGAGCGGGTCAGACACAGCAGTGCTGCTGGAGTTTTCTAAATAGTCCACGGACTAAAAATGTCCATCCACCGACATCCTGTAGGCAGCGTCCTTTGAGCACTGGTGATGGGTCAGAGGGCGACTAACACAAACTGTGCAACGATGAGCTACTGTCTCTGACTTTACATCCAGCAGATGGAAGAACAAGGTAGACGTGCAGAATAAGTGGCCACAGAGTTTCAAAACGCTAGCAGCACTGCAATGTTTGATCTAATCAATGGCAGCACAACACAGACTAACAGCACCACCACCACATCAGCGAGTGCGTACACTTGCGCTTAATAATCCGATCATAGTCAGATTCCCGCAGTTGTCTGATTACTGGAGCAGTCGTGTATACAGCATACTCTGATCTAGAAATCAGATTAGGTAATCGGAAAAAAAAAGAGATGGATTTGACCCCACTACTTGGAGTGATAATAGTATGCCTACCAGTTAAGATTTCAGATTTCAGTCATGGCAGTATTACGTGTGTAGAGCAGCTAGGGGAAAAAGATGGTTGCCAGGTCTGCTTTTTATTACAGTTTTCACCTCTTTTCGGATTTTTAATTACGTAGACCACGTTGGGGATTCTCTCGCCGGATGTGGCCACCCTGGAATTAGACGCTAAACGGAATGAAACGACTCTGAAGTGCAGTGTATACTGAAGAAAATGTACAGTTTCATTGTTTAATTCAATCATTGGCTGCTTACAAAATGGAAATCCAATTATTGCGTGGGTCATAGGCGATAGGATTATTACGTGCATTTGAACACGGTGTCAGTGCAGTGCTGAGGATGATCCACGACCTCCTGACCAGTAAAGAACGGAGTGAATGGGATCATCCAAATGTACTGCTAGCAAAAATTAGGGGACACTTCCAAATGAAACATCCCATAATGAAATATCCCCTCATTTTTGTGAGAAGTGAATGTGGAGGAACAGAAGGACTGCTATGTTATTGTAGAATTACAAAGTGCTTCTGTATGGTAAGTGGAACCAATAAAATGGACAGTAAGAACAGAATAGAAACAAGTTAGGTGTTCCTAATAAAGTGATACGTGAGTGTATAACCATTTATCCGTTATAACAGGGGCAGCACGGTGGCTCGGTGGGCAGCACCGTGCTCCCGGGTTCAATCCCAGGGTGGAACGGCCTGGGTCCTTTCTGTGTGGGTTTACTCCGGGTACTCCAGTTTCCTGCCAAAGACAAATTACTTGGTGTCTCTAAAAGGGGCCCTTATTGTGGGACTGTGTGTGTTTGTGCCCTACGATGGATTGGCCTGCCATCTAGGGTTGTTCTTGCCCTTGCGCCCAGTGTTGCCGGGTGGGTCATGTGACCCCATGTGGATTAAGCGGAAGAATGAACATATGTAATGTTATAGTGAATTTAGTACGCTCGTTCTGCCTGTTTGTCACTGATGTCTATGTTAACTCGTCTTAGGGTTCTGGCTCCTAAATGTGCAGCATGCAATCAGCCGATCCTTCCCTCCGAGGTAAGTCTGCTGACACCCATTTGACACAAAAAAAAAAATTATTTTCCTAATTAGAAGACCTAATAAAATCTCAGCTCTAAACTCATCGTTTTTCACTGCATGACGTAAAGTCTGTGACTGTCAGTTGTGTTTTTTCTGCACACAGACTGAAGGGTTGTCTCTAGAGGAAATGGGCATCGGTGTTTAATCATTGACTGGTATTTTATTGCCCCTCTGTCTGAAGCCACATTACTGATAGTTTTGGAAAGGCCAGGACAGGGATGACTTAATACAGCTGTGAAAGAAATGCTGGACCATTTTACATTCGTTCTTCTAAAATGCGGCCTGATCTTCATCCAGGTCGTAATAACAGGCAAACTGTGCCTGCACTAATAATTCACAATTATATTTAATTATCGTTCGTCATTCACAGTGCAGGAAAGTGTGTAAGCCTCTGGACTAATGACAACTCAATGATCACTCAGTCGTTCCACATGCACGTTCCGTCGTTGGATCGTTGTTAGACATTGTGCCTTTAATGTAACGTTTTGTGCATTCCCATTTCTCTAAACCATTACCCTGGTTGTGGGATGATGTGGCATGAGCTGAAGGAGCCGTTCATGCAAAAATCACTCAAATGCTTCAATATCATTCTGAAACACGAGCAGTTACTGGAAACAAGGGTTCACTTATTTTTCCCAGCTGCCTTATGAGTAATTAATGGATTGGGGTCACATTTCAGACTATTGTGTTTGTACTTACTTCTGAATGCCCTCACCTTCAGAGGTCCAAAATTAGCAATGGCCTCTGTGGAATGTTGCTTTCATATGAGGGTCCATGGGGCCACAACTGAGGGCAGGGGGGCAGTTTGTCTAATACCCGTTTTAGCCCACTGAACCAAACAGGGCGGAATTTCGCACACACCTCCTCAGTGCTGTGTGACCGAGTACCTTCATTACTGAAATATTTATACAAGCATTTAAAAAAGTGCTTGGCCAAATAAAACATGGTTTATAGTCCCAAAAAACGTTTAATCATCCTCGTTAAAATAAAGCACAGCCTCCACAAGAGCCCCATATGTACCCGCAGGTTTGGACATATCGGACATTTTTACCGTGCAGGAACATTTTGCTGGTCCCACCAAGAATTTGGTTTCAAATCAAAACTCAAGATTTCATTTGAAAAAAAAAAAAAACCCACAAGAGCGAAATATTTGCTTTAGGTTGCTATGGTTACGGTAAGGGTTAGGTTCAGTCTCAATTGCAGGAATACTGTAGCACCTGTCACCCTCAGGATGATGTGGCGTTCAGTGGATGTATCTCACTCTGGTTATTCCTAGGGTTTTATTACGAATGATATAACGTTTGTGTAATCAGTGTGTGTATTCAAATGCTTTGTTACCGTGGGTTGTGTTGGTGGGATGTGAAGCGTCTCCAGAACCGCTGCACTGACTGGTAAAAGCTCCTGTCCGTGCAGTGTGATGTTTTTAAAAAAAAAAAAAAAAAGCTCTATGAGCAAAGTTTCCTTGCCTGGTGTGAACTCTTCTACGCCCGATTTGTACTGGTGTCAGGTGCGGTATCGTGAGAGTCATCTGAAGGGGCGGGGTGCCACCTTGCGGCTTGTGGGTGGGGCTTGCTGCTCACGCCCAGGCATTGACTGGCAAAACTGCAATCAGAGCTGGTCGTGCGCCTGTGCTGTGTTTTCTTGCTGGTGTGTCTTCCCTGCCGACCCCACAATAAGACCCCAAAATAACAGAAACACAACTTTGTGTAACCGTGTGCGTTCCATGTCTGAATATGAACCTAACGTGTCCGGGTACGAGTGTTGATCTTTTATGATGTCAGGAGCACAGAATGTACTTCGTGTGAATAAGCACTGTAGGAATGTATGTGGAACATAATTACATAAATATATATATATATACATTTTTTATATATATTTTTTAATCAGGGTTACTCATTTTTTGCAGGGTTCTGATGAAACTATCCGTGTGGTCTCTATGGATAAGGACTATCATGTGGAATGCTATCACTGTGAGGTGAGCAAAACAAAGTCACTTTTGAGGTGAGGTTTAAATCGTGACGGGTCTGTGTGAGCACTCTGGGTAGCTGCCTTATACCGGATGGCCGCTCGTTGTTGCTGTGTTTATCCTCAATCCCTTTCCCCCTTCCCCGTGGCTAGTCTTTCGTCAAATATCATTATATATATATTATAGAGCTTTTGTTCATGTTCTCATACTGTACTTTTTTTCTGAGGACAGTATGTGGGCAGGGCTTTTTTTTAAATCTCCAATTTTTCCCGATGTTTACCATATTCTAGTTTCCTAAAGTTACACCTTTATGTCTTGTCTCTCCATCCCCCCCCCCACCCACCCACCTTGTTATATTGTATGTTCGGACGGGTGGATGGTTCTAATTTCGCTGTATATTGTACCTGCTACAATGTATATGTGACAATAAACTCAATCAATCAATATGGAGTATCACTGCTGGACCTTACACAGATTGTGTCTGAAGGAGGGTTAGCCAGGCTGGGAAAGGATCTGCAAAGGACTGGCATCCCGTGTTAGGGTTCCTACCTCTCGCCCCCGGAGCGTTCCGCCGTCCTCGTGATTGCCGTTAAAGAGCAATTGGTGAAGCGGTTTATATCTGGTGTTAAATTTATGACCTAATGACGGACACCTGCTTCTCCCGTTACTTAAGTGCGGGTCCTAGCGTTGTTCGTGGCCAGTTCATCACACACACTTCCTGCGCACACGCATACACCCCGACACTGGACGTTCGCTCGGTCACTATGGTCACTTGGTAACGTCCCGAGGCTTATAGTGCCAACAAATGCGTACAAGGGAACCCCTGAGGACACATTGAGGGTTTCCCTTTCCGTGCTCCTGCGCTCCTCGCACGCCTGAGCTCACGCTCTGTTCGTCCTTGGTCCCTATTGAGTCTCACTCCAGCCGGCTGCACACTCCCATTTGAGACGCACCCCGGCTTCACTTACTGGCGCTACATGCGCGCCCGAGCTCACGCTCACGTTCTGAGCCTTTCGAGACTTGTTAGCTACAAGCTACATGCGCGCCCGAGCTCATTTGCTCGCCTTTTGACACTTTGACATCTTCCACGATTTATTCGCACCCACGCTATACGCGCACCCGAGCTCATGCTCACCCCCTGGCGTTCCAGAGTTCCTCTTTGCCTCGCGATTTGGGAGTTGTCCCAAATCAGCGGTTCATCGTGCTCACTCCATGCGCTACGGCGTCCATCGCGATCTGTCCGGGAGGCAACACAACGGCACTTGCCTTTTTTTCACCTTGCTTTTCATATGTTTGGGAGCTTTTGCTCCGCCTTTTCCCCCTTTTAGTTTGTTTATATATATCTTATTATACCATTATTATTATATGCCGTGGGATTTCTCAATCCCCGCATCCTTGGGTCCTACCACAAATCATAACATCCTGTCAGCGAAAACCTTGCAATCCTGAACGGGGTTAAAACAGAGAACAAAGAAAGGACTTTCAGGGTGGATAATACTCAAAACCAGTGCATAGTCAAGCACTGCATTGTGTTTTATTCAGTAATTCAGAGAACAGTTATTTTACACTACATTTAGCCATTTATCCAGACAGACCTACAACGGATTGAATCTTAAAATGCAGGACCTTGCTCACCGTTTTTTTCCCCCCACATTCAAGCCCTGGCTCCGTTAGTTTGGTTCCGTTAGTCACGTGGCTCTGGCTCCCATCTTCAGAAAACACAGAGCACCTTTCTGGGTCGCCCATGCTTGCATGTTCACTGGGTCTGTGCGGGCTTCCTTTGGGTTCTACGGTTTCTTTTCACCCTACAAAGATCGGTAATTGTCAGTAATTGGTATGTCTAATGTCTGTGTCTGCCTTATAGTGCCCTGTGACAGTTTGGCAGCCTGCCTAGGATTGGTTCTGGTCTTGCAGAAAGTGCTGCCAGCTATGAATGGGTGGTTCTCATTGCTCAAAGCGTAGTGCACTTAAAGAGCTTTGGATTCTGCCCTGTTTAGACAAAATGGATTGATTACACAAGTAATCAAAGTGCAGTAAAGCAGAGGTGAAGTGTTTACCAAGCTCCTCAGTGCAGCAGCATATTAAACATCGTACAGCTTCAATCAGCTGCTTTCTAACATCGTTGATTACTGCACAGTCAGAAATCTTTAATGACGGAGTCAGACTAATGAGCACTGCTTTGTTCTTCTATTCTTCTCTATGTAATTTATGTTTGTTAGTTCAGGTTTTTGCAGTTAATATACAGGGGGCTAACAAAGGGGTACAAGGGTCTAGCGCGTTAGAAAGAAGTAACGGAGAACTCACCTCTGATCTAAAACCCGAGGTGACACGCTGAGGAGAAAAGGAGAACGCACTGCACTAGAGTGTAACCAAACAAAGTAATAATTAGATTCCGAATTGAGTTTACAGCCCTTTAAAAGACAGATTTTTATTTTTTATTATTAGAGCGGGGGGGGGGGGGGGTGGGTGGTTGGGGTGGCCTCACACCAACAAGGTCCCGGGTTCAATACCAGGGTGGAGCGGCCCTGGGTCTTTTCTGTGTGGAGTCTGCATGTCCTCCCCGTGTCCGCGCGGGTTTACTCCGGGTACTCCGGTTTCCCCTCACAA
Source organism: Parotocinclus haroldoi (assembly GCA_034779995.1). Lineage (NCBI taxonomy): Eukaryota > Metazoa > Chordata > Actinopteri > Siluriformes > Loricariidae > Parotocinclus > Parotocinclus haroldoi. Next base: position 1,411 of record JAUZST010005657.1, on the reverse strand, counting down.
TCCAAAGACATGCGGGCTAGTTACCTTGAGATAACTTTGTGTAAAGGTATAGCTTAGATGTGTCGCTAATGCCAAGATCAAAGTTAAATAAGCCGAGTAAACAGACAATTATTTCCTATTAGAACTGATCTTAATATTAAGGTTGTTAAAGCGAAAGGTCATTGATCGGACGGTTGCTCAACAGCGCTTCCCTTACAAGTTGCTTTTACTTAAATGGGCCCATGAGGGCTTTGGAGACTCTGCCCAGAATTCACAGAATCCAGATGAGTGTGTATTTTGATCTTCGCCGGGATGGGCAGGGGAATCAAGCAGCTTCCCCTCCCTCAGGTACAGCCAAGCAATATCTGTATCAAGTTTGGTCACCACTGGGACTCACAATAGTGGAAGGCTAGCATTGTATTTTGCAGTGCCACCCAATTACTGTTATTACACTATTATTACACTATTATTATTATTATTATTATTATTATTATTATTAGCTTGACACTTAACTTTTATTCCTTTTGGTTGTTCTTCATTTCTGTTTCATTGCATTCTTATGTTCTTCTTCTGACTTTTTTGTTCTCAGTCTCTCTTTCTCGTTCTTTATTCTTTTCTTTTTTTTTCACTTTTCCTCCTTTTCTTCATTTTCATTCTTTTTTTCCCTGTCTATCAGACATTGTGGGACCGTGATGGCGTAACAGGGTTCAAATTCCACGTCTGCCAAACTGTCACTGTTGGCTCCATAAGGCCCTCAGTTAGAATTGTAAGATTCTATCAGTTGTAAATCACTCTGGATACGGGTGACGCATTGTTACTTGTTAAGTTGAGTCATTTATTCCTCCTATAGGTCCTGCAAATCCATGTAATTAATTACTAACTAATTCTTCCTGTTATTCTGACTTTTCTTTCGTCTGAGCTGCTTAACATACAAACTCTGATCAAACACAAACTCTTCCATCATTTATTATATTCTTTTTTTTAACTTCTTGAGTTCCTTTGTCATTTCTGTCGTTCTCTTACCCTGTTCCTCTTTCAGTTTCCTCCTTTAATTGTTCTGCTCTTTTTGTGCTTTCGTGCGTGCTTTTTAAAGTTTCCTTTCTTCACTTGCATCCTTTTTTTTCTACCTTTTCACTTTCTTTTTCCTTTATTTTCAACTCTCAATTATAAAAATTTCCTAACTACATATCTCATTCTACATTCTCATTCCTACTTGTTCATTCATTCATACATTCATTCATCCTTTATCTTCCGCTTAATCCACACGGGGTCACAGGCCACCCGGCAACTCTGGGCGCAAGTCCAGGGACAACCCTAGACGGGGCACAAGCACACAGTCACTAAGGGCCACTTACAGAGACACCAGTTAACCTAACACGCATGTCTTTGGACTGTGGGAGGAAACCGGAGTACCCGGAGTAAACCCACGCAG
>JAUZST010005656.1:0-15404 GCA_034779995.1 Parotocinclus haroldoi | reverse complement strand
TTGGCCTTTTAGATAATTGTATTACTGTAAAGCTGCTTTGAGACGATGCTACATTGTAAAAAGCGCTATATAAATAATATTGAATTGAATTGAATTATACAGCATCAGCAACTCTTTTATTAAACACCTTTTACGGCTGATCGGAGCTTCATTCATTCATTTAGACTATTCTCAAAAAGTAAATAAACTTTGTAAATGAAAAACGTACTGAAACTTTATTGTCAATTAACAGTTAATGAGAAATTAGGTAATAGCCTGATGATGATGTTTTAGCAGTAAGGTAATTCCAACGCGACTTATTCAATCCCATTTTTGGTCCTATACAACACACAAAGAAACGCCTTGATTTCGTCGTCACAGTTCGTGAGTTGGTAGGTTCTCCAGATACGCAATGTATGTGCACCATCACTGAACATGTGAATATGGCATAATACGCCCCCCTTAAAATTCGCACCCGTAACGTTCTTACAGCTCCAATACTTGTTTGAGCAGATCATTATTCAGAATGTTTCAGCCTCCATCCTGCTGGCTGGTTTTTTTTTAAGTCTTTTTAAAGTTTGAAGCAGAAAGTTTGTTTCCCCTAGAGACTGATTAGCCGTGCAAAGCATGTTGAACCGAACGATAAAGAACGATACACATGCTGAAGTGTTTTCATGAATGCTCCTAATCTCGGCTGAGCCATTCATTTACAACTCCAAATCAGAAAAAAAAATGACGGGATGGAACGAAAAGTGTCGATTAAATAAACACGCAGTGTCTTTATTGTTTAGTTTGACTATTATTTCATTGCAGGCACTATAAAGGGATTTTCAATATTTCCTCCTCCACGGAGCATAATATCCGTAAACGATTCAGATTCTGGAGGAATTTCAGTCCTAAAAAGCCCAAACTGAAGAGGGGTGATCCCTCTCCGCTCCCTCAGGCGGCGCTGCATCAATAACCGTTGTTCAACCAAATCTGATAGGAGCACGTGGGTAAGGGATTAGTTTATCCAAACCTTTATCAAGCTCTACAATACAGAGTTACATTCACAAACACCACTTAAAACTATACTGTATAAAAAAATAAGCCTCGTGTTGTAACCACGTCCAGAAGCTCCGCCCGGCTCGGGAGGCAGCCAGGATGGACCATCACCATGGAAACTGGGATTTTGCTCAGATGGAAAGGATGATCCATAGTGTTATGAGGAACAGGTCCCAAAAGCCAGGCTCTATCATGGTATGGGGTCGGGTCCAGACCCTTGGGTAAAGGTCATTTGCACATCTGTGATACATTTACACTTCCAACTTTTTTTTGGAATGTGTTGCAGGTCTGAAAAAAATGCAGGAATGAATGTTTGTGCCAAATGAAATGGTGTTGTCCCAAATAAGTTATTAATCGATTATTCTGGCCCAAGTTGACAAGTCGATGGAGACCTTCAGTACTACCCTTCCTTCGGTCACTCCTTAACTAGTTTTATAAACCTAGCAGCAGCGAGCTGGGCCGAAAAAAAAAAAATACTGATCAGAAGGAGACTGCATCTCAGGAACAAGGTCTTTCCTCCGCTTCGAACTGCATCTTTAAATGTTTTAGCCCTGGTCACAATCTTTTCGAAATCTCCAAATCGGAGCACGTACCTCCATAAATACCTAAACATCAAAAAATCGAATCAGTGTAGAGTGATGAGCGAGGCGCCCTCCGTAGAGAGCCGTAGTGTAAATTAACCTGGCACGCTTTTACCTTGAGTATTTGGGAGAATCTCATTCGTGATGGAGCTCTTTGAAGATCAGCAGGTGTGGAAGCGCTAAGACTGTTTAGGATGCAGCTCGTGTCTCTGGTTTGCCTCCACATCCTGTTTGCTTTTAACTCCAGCATCAGCCCGAGGACACGAAGCATACACCTCCGTATTTTCTAACAATAATCCTAAACCATCAGGTTTACCTGCTCGGAGACAGAGGAAAGAAGCAGCCGGGTTCTTTGCTCTTCACGGCTTCTTATCACACGGCTTATCGAACAGCTTTTACCTTATAATAAACTTACTGTGGATTTTATTCTTCCATACACTGAATACTCGAGCTTACCGATGGCTCTGATAACCTATCCTGCATTTCAGATACGGTGTGAGTTTAGTGAGGAGATTTGTTCAGAGGCACTGGGTCATGTGACCTAGAGAAAATTAAGTCAAGTCAAATTCATTTCTATAGCGCTTTTTATAACGGAGCGTTGTCTCAAAGCAGCTTTACAATCTTATATGATCTTAAAAGGCAGTGGAAAGGGTGACAGTGGAAAGGAAAAAGGAAAGGAAAAACTCTGAAAGTAGAAGGAAGAAACCTTGACCCGACCTCCATGGGTGGCCTGGATGTTCATTAGGTAAATACTTAAAATTATATTAAAGTAACAGTACAATTAAGTTAGTTTAATTACCCATGTTAAGTTTAATGTAAATTATATAATAGTATAATAGATCATTAAAATATCCAAGCATGAATCATACAAGGTTTAATCTGTCTATTTTTATTAAACAGGGATTTAACCTAGCCATGCTAAGCCTGTTGATGTGACATAGGCTAAAAAACTTTATTAAAAATTATTATTATTATTATTATTATTATTATTATTATTATTATGTTTTAATCATAATTGGAATTGTTTACAAAAGAGGGGTGATCCCTCTCCGCTCCCTCAGACGACACTCATTATGAACCATCATTCATCAGTATCTGATAGGAGCACGTGGGTAAGGGATTAGTTTATCCAAACCTCCAAACCAAGCTCTACAATACAGAGTTACATTCACAAACACCGATTAAAACTTTACTGTACAAAATACAGGTCTTGTGTTATAACCAGGTCCAGAAGCTCCGCCCACTTCTCTGGGCTTGGAGGCATCCAGGATGGACTATCGCCACTGGAAACAGGTTTGTGCTCAGTATTACAGAGAAAAAATGGACATCCAGACTGTTATGAGGTACGAGTTGGGGTCCGGACCCTTGGTAAAGGTCATTTACACTTAACTTATTAATGCAGAAAAGTACACCAAGATTTTAGAGCGACTCTGTATTAATTTAAGCAGGTATGAAAACGACTTAACGAATGATGGTAAGTGCCAGCCGTAAGAGTAAACAATACGTTTAGACATGAGTTAAAGTGAATTACTAAAGGTTTAAACCTTTGCACACACCCTGTGGATCCTCCTGCACATCTGAGAGCCCAGATCATGACACGCCTCAGGAGTGAGGGCTGAGGGAGAATCTCCCACAGGACTAAGATCTGCCAGCTCTCAATTCAGGCGGAACGAGTGTCCGCTCTTCACTATCACCTTTCAGACCCAAGCTGTCGGCCACGGTACATTCAATTAATTCTAAACCATATGGAGTCTCATTACAATGGCGAGGCCTGAGAGCAAGCGGAACCAATTCGGCATTCAGTACCTCCTCGGACCCTATCCTCCCAGCCTGTCAGATCAGATCAAGCTCAGTCTTAAAGGTGACAGTACAGAATAAAACAATACGCCTGGTAATATAGTCAGCATCAATGCTTGCTTTTAATTTCAGCCAGAACAAGAATATCAATAATATTAATAGGAATCAATATTCATAATTGTTCTCTTTAAAGGTAACCCTAAACCCCATATAGGTAACCCTTAACCCCATATAGGTAACCCTAAACCCCATATAGGCAACCCTAAACCCATATAGGTAACTCTTAACCCCATATAGGTAACCCTAAACCCCATATAGGCAACCCTAAACCCATATAGGTAACCCTTAACCTCATATAGGTAACCCTAAACCCCATATAGGCAACCCTCAGCCCATATAGGTAACCCTAATACCCATATAGGCAACCCTAAACCCATATAGGTAACACTAAACCCATATAGGTAACACTAAACCCCATATAGGTAACCTTAAACCCATATAGGTAACACTAAATCCCATATAGGCAACCCTAAACCCATATAGGTAACCCTAAACCCCATATAGGTAACCCTAAGCCCATATAGTTAACACTAAACCCCATATAAGTAACCCTAAACCCCATATAGGCAACCCTAAACCCATAAAGTTAACCCTAAACCCCATATAAGTAACCCTAAACCCTTATAGGCAACCCTAAACCCATATAGGTAACCCTAAACCCCATATAAGTAACCCTGAACCCATATAGGTAACACTAAACCCATATAGGCAACCCTAAACTCCATATAGGTAACCCTAAACCCCATATAGGTAACCCTAAACTTCATATAGGTAACCCTAAACCCCATATAGGTTACCCTAAACCCCATATAGGTAACCCTAAACCCATAAAGGTAACCCTAAACCCCATATAGGTAACCCTTAACCCCATACAGGTAACCCTAAACTCCATATAGGTAACCCTAAACCCCATATAGGTAACCCTAAACACATATAGGTAACCCTAAACCCATATAGGTAACCCTTAACTCCATATAGGTAACCCTAAACCCCATATAAGTAACCCTAAACTCATATAGATAACCCTAAACCCCATATAGGTAACCCTAATCCTGGGTAACCCTTAAGCATGTTCCTCATACCACACACCTAACCGTACCGTTGCTGTGCCGTTATTTATTATGGAATTCCTACCATATCTGTTTGCTGATTAAAACTGGATGCTAAAAGCTCTTTGTCTGAACAATATCTAATTAGCTCTTCCAATTATCAATAAACGGGAGCTAATTAGTGAGCGCAGTAAACAGCTGCAGGTGGGAAATTCTCCTGAATGCTCTGTATCCCAGTCTAAATTTTAAAAGCTGGCTTTGAAGATGTTTTTATACCTGTAGCAAGTAAATTGGAAGTAAAAATTAATAGCTCAATAGTTCTAAATAGCACACACACACACACACAAACACACACACGATGTCGTCTAATTTTACACTTATGTCTTTTCGTGCTGCAGGTTTGCCAGACTGAGTTTAAAATCACACGGGGTGCTCGCATCTTTTCATCCAGATAAACGCAGATTGATTCGATTCGCAGATAATTCCCAAACATGGGTCCTCCCTTTGTGCCCTTTTCTCCACACTGCACCCCAGATGTCAGTAATGAAACAAGCAGCCTGCGCTTGGAGTGGTGATGTTGATTCGGAGAGCGAGGAACACCACGCTGAGATCTCCACTGACTATTCTCTTCAACCCCCAGCAGCCATTTCCAACCCATCTGTATTCATTAACTTCATCCAAGCTGAAGGGTCCAGGTGGAGCGAAACAAAACAGTGTTTATTATTGGAGGGTAAACACAGAAACGAAGGACTTAACAGCCATGATTAGGTCTTTATTCGAAAAAATGTAATCATCATTACCCTGGCTTTTGGTCCTGTTCCTCATAGCAGTCTGGATGCTCCTTTTTTTAGTCCGTAATACCAAGCACAGTCCCCGTTTCCACGGTGATGGTCCATCCTTGAGGCCACCGAGCCTGGTCTATGGGCAGAGCTTCTGGACCTGGATACCCGCTTCTTCCGCAGAAATGCCTTCGTAATGTGTACACCATGTGGTTACCAAGGGTCCGGACCCAACCCCATACCATGATAGATCTTGACTTTTGGGACCTGTTCCTCATAACAGTCTGGATCATCCTTGCTATGTGAGCAAAATCCCCATTTCCATCGTGATGGACCAACCTAGATGCCCAGAGAAGTGGGCGGAGCTTCTGGACCTGGTTATAACACGAGGCTTGTTTAATCCCTTACCCACCTGCTCCTATCAGATATGGATGAACAACGGTTCTTGATCCAGTGCCGTCTTAGGGAGCGGAGATCATCCCTCTCAAGTTTAGGCTTGATGCACTGGAACTCCTCCAGATTCTGAACCGTTGAATGGTATCATACCATCAAATATCTGAATTCCTTCCAACCTTTCTTGAGGAGCACAAAAACCTCCCAAACTGCTGTGATGACATTACTCCGTCTTATTAACCTCATTACTAGCCCTAAAATACTGCTGTCTAAACCTTTTTTGGAACGTGTTCCAGGTGTGAAATGCAGGGATGCACATTTATTAGGCAACGAAATGAAGGTGAGCAGAAACAGAAGCGTGAAATATCTGAGGTCTGTACTGTCTGCGATGAAATAAAAGTAGGTAAGTAAGTGTAAGAAACACTGCCGTTTTTGCTACGCATTCCTCATACTGTCCCCACTTTTTTTCAGATTTCGGGGTGGTAGGTGAAAATCCGAGCAGAATTTTCACTTCCAATCCGAGTTTGTGTTTGTATTTTAATCCTTAAACAGCTAAATGACCCCGTGACTTTGTTCTTTAACAAACTGGCAGCTGTTATTCCACCGATTAAAAGTTAACCGGTTTAGGACGTGTCCGACGGCGGCCCGAGCCTGTGTCAGGAGAGGCAGGACATCACTTCGTTACCCTTTGGTTCTAGCACGTGTGTGTGTGTGCGCATGTGTGTGTGTGTGTGTGTGTGTGTGTGTGTGTTTGAAGCAGATGCACTGACCTCCACACGTCACACGCTTTACCTTCGGAGCTCACGCAGTGACATTGTAAATCTCGTCTCCGCTGTTCTTTCTCGTGTGTTCGTCTGCCTCCGTTGTCCTGTTTCTCTTTATCATCTAAAATTGATATCCAATCCCTCCTGGCCTTTCACGTGGAAAGAACAGAGGCTTTGAAGTCCGAGTCCTCATGAAATGCCCTCAGGCTTCTCCTTCAAGGCGCTTTTCCTCTAACGCTTTCTGTCTCGTCCTGCTTTCTCTCCTGATTGCTTCTGAGTTTCTTAAGCTACAACGAGACTGAATAGCAACGAGCAAAAGCAAGGGCTTCACCTGAATCTGCGAGAGAATCTAAAGCGGAACATTTAGTCACATTAAGCTTTCATCGTGCAAAATCAAACTCACAGACCGGAGAGTCCAAACCCCTTTATTTTGTTACGAGCTGCTTGCGTGATGAAGATCGTTAAAAAGGGGACGCGCAAGTCGGGTAAACTTTCAGTAGAACTTTTTAGGGTCGCGCAAGACCTAACAAGAACGTTCCAAAGTGGAGGCGTAGATTTGGTTAACTGGTCTAACAAGTAAGCTTATTTACTGATTTATTTAGCTAGTGCACATATAATAATAACGTTATTAATTCGTTTTTTTGTCGCATTACTAGCCCTAAAGTTTCCCAGCCCATGTTTTTGTTTATGTGTTGCAGACCTGAAACGCAGGAACGGATGTTTATTAGCAAATGAAATGAAGTCGACCAGAAAAATCTAGAGTTCATACCAACTTAAATCTAAACAATGAAGGCAAAGAAAAGCAGATCCATTTTTTAAAACCACACAGTCGATCCCCAGACCGTCCTCACACCCCCAGGGACTTCAGACGACGACTGATTTCATGTTTTCTCTTCCTTCCTGTAGATTAACATAAGATCCCCAGACTACAACCTATTCGCTTCCATAAAACGCACGTTTAAGCTCCGTGAGCAGTGATTACCTGGTTCAGATCAGAAGCGAGTCAGAGGAAATGAGATCTGAAATGGTTCCCATAAGGACCTCGTGATGACAGACACGCGGGACACCCGAGGTTAGGACCGTTTAGACACGGCATTTAATCTTCCCCCCCTCCGAAAGCTGACGCTGAGCCCAGTGGAAAGCTCAGCCTTAGGAAGGCAGGACGCGGTGCTGATTGCTGCTGAGTGGGCGCTGTTTTAAAGCTCATTTAGGAGAGCTGGAGACCTTTTCACCTCGCCACTGTATTGGGTTCGGGATGACAAACGAGCTCCAGAAAGTGCGGCGTTTCTCCGCTACAGCCGTCCAGTTCCATTTCCCTAAACAACCGTTTATCAAGAGTAGCAATAACACCGAGTTCCTACAAACATCTTTATAAATAACAATCACTTTTCCAGGAGCTCCAACGCGTGGCATGAAGCTGCGTGCTGCATTTCGATTAGAAAGTACGATGCCAGCACTCGAGTGGCACAGCAGGGTAAGACTCCGGTGATGCCTTCTGAACGGGTTCGATTTTTTTTTTCCATTTTTCCAGATAGTTTACCCATGTAGTATAGAAGTACAAGCTGCTAAATCTAAAAAAAAGATAAAATATTTCTTAAAAGCGTATTTAATTGTGACTAAGACCACATGTAGAACTAAAACTGCTAAATATCTCCTAACTAAACGTCATAAATATTCAGTAATGCACTAGATTTAACCCAAACAATTATTAATATTATTATTATTATTGACTCTCGGTAACACTCGCTGCATTTCAAATGTAATATGATTTGACATAATCTGATTATCTCTACGATCTCTCATAGATGGATCATATAAATCAGACGTGCCCAAAATCCGGCCCGATGGCCAAATGGGGTCCTCGGACAGGTTTTAGTTGGCCCCCGGGATAACTCTTCTTAATGCATTATTAGTGGCCCAGTGGCTGGACTGACTGATCACCACTTAGCCCACCCCTCCGATTATTTCTCCACTGATAGGTTGTAGCATTTGGTTTTAAGTTGGACACAAAAACTATCTGTAAATTGTTATTCGATATTTGTGTGACTTGCTTTGTTATTCAGTTCCATAATCTGGCAAATAAAGTATAATCGATACGAGAAATACTGACTGAAGAACCTCAAAACATTTGAAACGTGCAGCATTGTGCATCAGCGTCCTAGGGAAAAATGTTCTGCCTAAACAATCTGCAGTGAGCCGTGGCGTTTTTAATTCATTTCGTATTCTGCTGCATTTCATTTATGAATAGAAGAAACTGGAACGAGAGACCAGCTCTGGGGTATTCCCGAGGATCTGGCAACCCTGATTCAGTCGTTCAGAATCGGCATGATGTGCGCACTGTTTATTTCCGTTCCTGAATGCGCTTAAAGTGCTTCAATGATCTCTTAGTTGTTTTATTTGTGTTACCGGTGGATCATCTATTTATATTTATTTATGTTTTTATGTTATTTTGGAGGGTTATGGTTCTGCCGGCATTGCGTGTTAGTAGCCTTTTCAGTTTATTACTGTATTTTTACAGTTATATATTATAGTTATATTTAGTTATGTATTGAAAAAAGTTTGTACACCCCTGATATAATGCCTGTTTGATGTGCTTGGCAATAATGCATCATGTATTTCAACCTAAATAAAAAGGAAAAAAAAAATAATAATAATACTAATAAGTACGCTGATAAAGCAGATCAATAAATCCATTCATAACAGCTAAAGTAACATACCGGTTTTGAAAACATACATTTTTTTTCTTTTTGAATATAGTAAGTAAACACTAAGAGTATTAGGTTACAAAAATAAACAAGTGTTTGTTTGTTTTATTTAACCTCGCTATTCACACTGATTTAGACAGATCAGTTAACCTAATCGATGTCTTTGGACAATGGACTGTAGGAGGAAACCGGGGTACCCAGAGTAAACCCACGCCAACACGTTGGCTGGGGGCACGCTAAAAACTCTACGGGTATTACCATACCACCTGAAGTAATCAAGTAAAGTACATAAACCGTCAAAAAATATGAATAATAAGTGCTTTGTTACTTATCAGCCTTCCCTACATGGGATGCCCGTCCCGGCTGGGATTCAAACCCATACTGTGGTGGGTTACCATGTTACTGTAGATACCATAGGTGCCACCTGAGGGCATTCGTTACCTTCTGTTACGTTAGTTGCAAAAGAAAAAATGTTATTATTATTATTATTATTATTATTATTATCATTATTACTATTACTATGTTGAACCAAAGCTACCAAGCAGAAATAAATGTACAAATAATCGGACGCGCCGCGTCAAAACCTTATGCTCCAGCCCACAAACGACGTGCTGTCCTAACCTGGGTAGAGGCGAATTAAAATAGATGGCAGCAGCCAACAGACGTATTGTACGGTTACAAAACGAACCGCAGGACAAGCGCTTATTGATTGTGAGCATTTGTTTGTAGCACTGTACTCTCTGTGTGTTGTGTTTCCCCTGTCAGGAATCTCCTTGAAGCCCATTCTGAACTTTCCATTTGCAATATTTCGTACGTAAGCCCGCTGTTTGCTCACCAGTATGGACATTTCCTTATTGTGCAGGGATCCAAAGAGTCCCCGAAGCAATTTGTAAGCAATTTGTTGTAGGGTTGGAATAGTCTAATGAATAGGCCGAGTCAATTAGACAGGGCTGTTTTTCTTTGTCGAGCTTATTTGTCTTGACACTCTAAGTGCACATCTTGTCATCTGATATTATTAAGAAAAAAACAACTGGGGGGAAATAAAGCATAAATAAGCACGGGGGGAATCAGGGACTGCCGTGCGGCGCCGCCCCCTAACGCTCCCCCACACCCATGCTTCCCTGTAATTGATGCTAATCTACAGTAGTTGAGTAGAGTAGAGACCTGTGAGAACTTCTCAGAACTCTAGAGAGGAAATGTCACTGCGTTACGAAGCTTTCAAAATGAGCAAAAATCATATTTTATTGCACTTTGTGAAATATTTCTACATGTAAAGTACAGAGCCTGAAAATAGGATTAATTATGATTGTCTTCTAGTTTTAGTCAAACTGAGGACAAGATTCTGAAGAATTAAATCTGTTTCCCATCATCAGAATCACCACTTAAAGAAATATTTCACAAAGTGCGCTGAAATACAATTATGAAAATTATGTATTAATACATACAACATGCGTAATTAAACATAAAGTGATTTGGAAACAAACTTAAGATTTTCTTCTCAGCTTCTTTTCTTTCCTTCTAAGATCTTAAAAATCTTGATCTGGTCTCGGTCTTAGCCACTCCCGGACTTTGACTTAACCAGGACTCAACTCCGGCAATCGATCAACCCTATATGAGGTCCTGTACCCTATAGTGGCACCCTATGAGTTCCTGTACCCTATAGTGGTACCCTATGAGTTCCTGTACCCTATAGTGGTACCCTATGAGTTCCTGCATCCTATAGTGGTACCCTATGAGCTCCTGTACCCTGTAGTGGTACCCTTTGAGTTCCTGCATCCTATAGTGGTACCCTATGAGTTCATGTACCCTATAGTGGTACCCTATGAGTTCCTGTACCCTATAGTGGTACCCTATGAGTTCCTGAACCCTATAGTGGTGCCATCTGAGTTCCTGTATCCTATAGTGGTACCCTATAAGTTCCTGCACCCTATAGATGGAAACAGCTTTCTTTGGGTTTTCATTTGCTTTTCTGATGATCTTGTTTAATTAAATAAAATCAAATGCTTCTTTTCATAATCACTTTATATTCATGTATTGTATCCCTTGTTCAGTTCCTCTTCAGTTCAGTTCTGTGTGTGTGTGTGTGTGTGTGTGTGTGTGTGTGTGTGTGTGTGTACCTTTACTGAAAAGCACTGATGCTGCAGGGATTACACGAGGTGACTGACATCACCAAAGTCAGCAAATTGCATTTGACATCTGTGACCTTCTGCTCCTGAATGAATAATGGGATTTGTTCATAATAAGTGTGCTTTAAATGTTCAATCCAGTAAAGGATGCATTAACACGTTACAGTGGCTCCTCTGAAAAGCAGTCTCTAAAGAGGAGATCATCGTTCAAACAGTCCAAGGGGATGGAGAAGAAGAGGATGGAGCGTTCCATTCATGATGCATTTTTGGTTAGAAGTTGAAGTATGTGACCTGGTCCTGAGAAGAAAGACGCTTTTTAGCCAGCGATTCGTCCTTGCTGTGACCTCTCACCTCCCCTCTCAAAGCAATTTCGTGATCAGCTGAGCCTCCGCATGATGAGGTACCGATGAGAACCTCGGCTTTCTGTTAGAATCGCGAGACGTTTCTGGTCTGGTTTCCTTGGCAGCAGATCAGCCATGTTTCTCGAAGTCACAGCTGCTGCGGCTAATAGAAACCCCCGCTGAAGTGAGAACGCCACCTGGGGGCAAAGGGCAGAATCCTGCTGATGTGATCTCACGATGCTTCTTACTGTGGCACAGAAGACTGGCACTGCCCACAGTTTAGCAGGGGGGCATGTTAAGCTTTTCGGCAAGACAGTCTATAGATGTAGATGTCGTGTGGGTCAGAATGGATTGTTGACTGCCAATTCTCGCCAGTTCCAACAAGACATCTCGTGTTACTTTATTGCACTCTTAATGGCCCGTGTGAATCTCAGGATTTGCAAAACATCACAGTTGAGGGAATGATTAAAGTCTCAGTTTAAATTCTGCTTCACTGTTGATAAGCAGACCTGACAGGAATGTATCATTCACTATTATTCTGTTTTATTCTGTATTTGTCTGTATTATTCTGTAATATTCTCTATTATTCTCTAATATTATCATCTATTATTCTGTAATATTGTCTATTATTCTGTATTATTATCATCTATTATTCTGTATTATTATCTATTATTATCATCTATTATTCTGTATTTTTATCTATTTTTCTGTATTATTCTGCATTTACTGTATATTTTTCTATTATTATTTTATCTATTTTTCTGTATTTCTCTGTATTTTTCTCTCTCATTCTGTATTATTTTGTATTATTCTGTATTATTCTATGTTTTTCTCTATTATTCTGTATTATTCTGTATTTTTCTATATTTTTCTGTAGTATTCTGTTATATATTTTTCTATATTTTATCTATTATTCTGTATTTTTCTGCATTTTTCTCTGGTATTCTGTATTATTTTGTGTTTTTCTATATTATTCTGTATTATTCTGTATTTTATCTATGATTCTGTATTATTCTGTATTTTTCTGTTTTATTCTGTATTATTCTGTATTTTATCTATTATTCTGTATTATTCTGTATTTTTCTGTTTTATTCTGTATTATTCTGTATTTTATCTATTATTCTGTATTTTTCTGAATTTTTCCTCCAGTCCCTTTTCTTTGTGATGTTAGCTATGGATCGTTGTATTAGCAGGCTGGGAGTCTGATTTGGTAAACAATGAGACGAAATGAAGAAATAAGGAATCAGAAACAAATAAATAGTTCCAGCGGCTGTTGTATTGGTGAGAGATATTGAAAATGTCAGTGTGAGCATGAAAAAGAGAAAAAAAACCTCTGTTTGTCCCCTGGGCCATATTCATATTCGCTCTGTGTGTGTGTGTGTGTGTGTGTGTGTGTAGTGAATGCTGATAATTACTGTCAGGAACTCGGTCTGTCCCCTCAATGATTTGACACCAGCATGGAAAATACTGGCCCACTTCACACCGTCATCTTGTTACATTGCCAGTGGTGGGAAATGTTAGAGATATGAGATGGTGGTATGTAAATAGGGCGGCACCGCTGCCTCACAGCCAGAAGGTCCCCAGGGCGGGGCGGCCTGGGTCCTTTCTGTGTGGAGTCTGTATCTCCTCCTGTGTCTGCGTGGGTTTACTCAGGGTACTCTGGTTTCCTCCCACAGTCCAAAGACATGCGTGTTAGGTTAATTGGTGTCTCCAAAGTGGCCCTTAGTGTGTGACTGTGTGTGTGTGCCCTACGATGGATTGGCGCCCCATCTAGGGTTGTTCCTGCCCTCGCGCCCAGAGTTGCACCCAGAGTTGAAGATAATGAATGAATGATAATGATGGACTGTGTGAGGGATCCTGCATGCTGCTCGACTTTCAGCAGTTTGATTCACGAATAAAGTTGACCAGAGATGATGGAACTCCAAACTCACACGCTTTTGGATGTGTTGGTCTGTGTTCTCATTGACAAAAAATAAAGCACCCAGACAGAAATGAGGAATTGCTGCAAAACCGGGTTTTTTTCTGTCTCAGGCAGATGTAAACGTTTACAAGTGTCTAATTAGGCCCTGGGTCTTACCACAAGGGGTGGTGTAAAAGTACGTCCCCAGCTGCCCGGTTCTTCTCAAAGGCTACTTTTGGGTACTGTAGCTCTTGGTAAGAGATCGTTAACATGCCTCCAGACCTATGTTTTGCGGTGGTGCCCTGAACGAGAACCTGTACTGCTTCAGTTCTGCTTTTGCTGTGGAGCGACACACTACCCCAACTGCTTGTGTGATGATCTAGGGCGGTCGGTCACCCATGGCAGTGATGGGTCACTAACCAGGGACCGAGGGGCACTAACCATTCAGCGATCTGAGCAGGACATGCTGTGGGTACCTGTTGAATCTCGAGGTCCTCAGCTTTATCGGCAATCAGTCATTACGTTTTTGTGACGTTGTTCATGCTCCATGCTCTTTTCCTCTCTAAACACACTGAACATGAGCAGCTCTGTAACCCCACCTAGAGCTATCGAGGTAACTGCTTTTCTTTTGTTTTTGCTCGGCTGTCCCAAACGCTTTGGAGCATTGCACTGATTCGATATTCTGCTGAGAAAATCTAATTAATTCTTTACTATCTGGTTGAGTTCAGTAAACACCACCGGCAGGGCAAATCGCTGTTTGCGTGTCAGTATCATTCACAGTTTAATCAGAATGACAGCATTCGTCTGTGACCTATTTTTATTCCGAACTGGGTCGCTGTGCCAGTGTGAATCATTAACTGGAATTACATACTCTATTAATATTCATTACAATTTCCCGGTATTGTTAAGGCTGATTAAAAACCATTTCTGTACAGCGCCGGGACAGAATTGAATAGGAGAGAAAATCTCCTCTGTTTTTTTTTTTTAGCAAAGCAAAGCAGACATGGGTCTACATAGTGATTACAGCGGCAGCGACTTAAATAAAGAGCAGAGCGGCTGGAGTTAGAAGAGAGAGAGTCATTCGGGTGAGCAGTGACACGGATCCACTCTCTGTGCTCCATGGAGTGGGAGGTGATCGCTCCGAGGTAACGTTTGTTGTTGGGATGATATAATTATCTCCAGTAGTAAAGGATACAGGGTTGATCTAATTTCTTTCAGAAATGAGGTACATGCACTGGATCGGGCTGTTTAGGTTTCTCACAAATACACAGAAGGAAAAGACTATTACTGGAGAACAAAAGCACAAAAACAACATTAGGTCCGGATCTCTTCCTCCGTACCGCATTGCACTCAGTTTTGCCGTCAGAACCGCCTTAATTCTTTGTGGCACGGATTTTACAAGCTTCTGGAATCATTCCAACGGAGATTTTGGTCCGTACTGATATGATAGCATCATGGACTGCTGTTCCACCACATTAGTTCCTGAACCCTATAGTGGTACCCTATGAGTTCCTGTAACCTATAAAGGTACCCTTTGAGTTCCTGTACCCTATAGTGGTACCCTATGAGGTCCTGTATTGGTACTGTATGAGGTCCTGAAATCTACAGTGGTACCCTATGAGGTTCTGTATCCTATATTGGTACCCTATGAGGTTCTGTATCCTATAGTGGTTCGCTATGAGTTCCCGTACCCTATAGTGGTACCTTATGAGTTCTCGTACCCCATAGTGATACCCTATGAGGTCCTGAACCCTATAGTGGTACCCTATGAGTTCCTGTACCCTATAGTGGTACCCTATGAGGTCCTGAACCCTATAGTGGTACCCTATGAGTTCCTGTACCCTATAGTGGTACCCTATGAGTTCCTGTACCCTATAGTGGTACCC
>JAUZST010005655.1:0-15407 GCA_034779995.1 Parotocinclus haroldoi | reverse complement strand
GAGAGAGAGAGAGAGAGAGAGAAAGAGAGAGCTTTAGCGATCAAGGCCTTAACAATTCAGTTGTCAATTAAGTCTGTTTTCTTACTCTTGATGTTGAGTTGGTCAAATTAAAAAGAATTAGTGTGTGTATTCTACCACCATAAGCTTTAAATGCATCAAATTTCAATGTCTAGTTTATATATTCTTAATTGAATTTATTTTCAAGTCGAGTCAAGTCAAAATGTATTTCTATAGCGATTTTTATAGTGGTGCACTGTCTCACACAACTGTCTTTACAATTTTATATTATCTTATATTTTCATGGTTTTTAACTATGTGCAGATTTAAGAGCTACATTCTGTAAGGACACGAGCCGAGTTTCTACTACCTAAACCTAAAAGCGCTGAACGTTGGTCATGTGACCGCTTCTGGATTCACCTGCCTAAAGATTTCATGCTTTTACAGATGATCTTGCGTCACCTCCTCTGTAAATTAATATTTCTTCAACTGGACTCATTCCCTCTTGGTTTGGTGCAGCCAGCGGGGTCTTTATTTATGTATCTATTTCTGTTTTGTTTCTACAGTATGTGTGCTCGGAACTGAAGAACCACAGTGTTGTGTGTTTCCTGACGCGACAGACGTGTGGAACGGTTTCGGTTTCGGATGCTGTGTGGATATAATTATAGGAGTTATATATATATTTAGGAGTTATAATTGTTTCGGAAGCATCTCTGACACATTTACGTATCGTTTGCACCCAGTTTCCTCGTCCATTTTGGTCTACGGCCTTTTTCACAGAATCTAAAGCAGTAATGTGCTTCAGCACCTGCGCCTGGATAGCACAGGATGCAGGTCTATTACAGTTTGGTAGGGGTCAGTGTAGCCGCATCAGGGGATGATCCGATAATCAGCCCCACTCCCTCAGACGTTAGCAGGGAGGGGATTGATGCCCCATCCAGGTTACCCTTATGCTTGTTTCCTGGTTTCTCCTGGCTATGCTTTGGACTCCTCCCTAATTCTGACTGGGCTTAAAACGCTCAAGAAATGCAGAAGACGAACCTTCATCAAAACTCTAAGTGAGTAGAAAAGCACAGCATGCAGGCAGCATTAGCTCTTGCTTTTACCATTAAAAACAGGGTCAGGATGTTGATTTTCTTTGACTGGGAACTTCTCTTTGGATTATTAAGGCCAAACTGGCGAAGGTTTTGGCAAAAAATGGATCAAACTTCTATAACCAGCTCTGGCTTTTTTTCTTTTGTCTTTTATTCTTTCAGCTCTCTGGACGATCCAGTGCCTGTTCATTTTGAAAGAGCTTCATGGCGTGGCTCGGCAGGATTTCAGTTTTGACCACAGGGAGGTCTCTTCAACTTGCCACGTTCCTCCAACCATTAATAATTCCACATGCTGATGACTTGCCATTGTCGTTGGCCTTTAAATATCAGTGAGCACATGCGATGCGACTTTCACCTTAAGATGGATTGGTCTGCACACATTGACGTAAGCCGTTTATCCAAGCAGTGGCATTCCATTGCTTTTGATTTCATATAAACTCTTGGTAGACGTCTTCTCATTACAACCAGTAGTAACATTTCACACACAATACACACTACAGACGTTTAATTTGGTGTCT
The DNA here is from genome assembly GCA_034779995.1 of Parotocinclus haroldoi. Lineage (NCBI taxonomy): Eukaryota > Metazoa > Chordata > Actinopteri > Siluriformes > Loricariidae > Parotocinclus > Parotocinclus haroldoi. The sequence goes on along the minus strand of JAUZST010005655.1, from coordinate 13,798 downwards.
GTTTTGCGAAACTACAGGGGGAAAAAAAAGGAAATTGAAACAATGTGCGGCCGCAGAGTGACCGCGACTTCAGCCGTAGTAAATGGAAAAACAAACGCTCGGCGCTGCACGTCGAGGCATCTCTTGCGCAACATCTGCGAGGCTGCAGGCTGATGTGGTGAGCGTCTGTGACCACTTTGACACCAGGCTTATTTCTGGAAAGGCCTGTTCTTAGGCTGGAGGAAGCCATGACATCTCTTGAGAATGAGGACATAAAGTCGGTTCAGTTCCTCACTCTTTCAGAGTTTCACACGGATTCGATTTTGAATAAAAGCTGCTCCTGCTCTGACAAACGTGGTGATTAAAGCAAGCGAGATCGATTCGTTCCCTTCTTCTTCAGTCCATCTTGGACACGAGTAAGAAACACGGCTTTGGTCCGACTCCAGTCCTTAACAGTCATCACATATTCAGTGGACCACTTTTCCTTCTTCTGGGAGGTGACAGAAAACCCACTTCCAGTGACCAGGACACAGAGAGAACATACCAAATGTCACAGAAATACCAATGCAATGTTGAATCCCACTCCCTGTGTTTAAGGTGCTGGACTGTAAACCAGAAGGAGCCCTGGGCTCAAATCCCAACTCTGCTAAGCTCTTACTGCTGGGTCCTTCAGCAAGAACCTCATTGTATCAGCTGTAAAACCTAGATTTTAATCTCAATGCATTTCTCTCTGTTTTCTTTCCTTTTAAGTTAGAGGATCAATCGGCCTCCTGGGCCGTTCTGACCTAGCTGTAAGGAGGAGTTGGAAACAGTGGTTCCATGAGGGGGCGCACACACAGATAGCCTACCAGTATAGAGGATGGCACGTCCTGCCATTGACTGCCACTGTCCCCTTTGTTTGGTGTCATGAACCAGAAACCTGGACTGCTAAGAACCACGCTGCCTCAACTGCTGGCGTGATACAAGGGACCCTAACAGCTCAAAGACGTGTGCAGGACATCCTGCAGTCACATGTGATGCCTCTCACGGCAGGGCTTCCAACTGGAACTTCTCAGCAGTTTTCCAGGCTGGAACAATTCCTTGGCCCGAGGAATTCCTTGACCATTTTCATCACCAATCGAGCATTTATGGGACCAGCTGGGACACAGCTTGAGCATCCTACAAGGGTGCAGGACCTACACACCAAGATGAAGCATCTGTGGGTAAATGTGGTGCAGGACACGATACAGAACTTGCATGACTCCACGACCAACCTCATCTCATCTCGTATCCAGGCTAGAGGCGGCCTAACAGGGTAACTAGAGCCTCCTTTCAATTGTACAGTTTTCCCCTGAATAAACGCAATCTTTCTTTTTTCTGTCGTCACAAAGTTTCATTTGAGCCCAGCAACGTTTTTTTGGCGACTAACTTTTCGAGTGAGTGTACGTTTTGATATCGTTGTGAGAGTAACGTAATTACCACGAGCCGGGTTTCAGTCTGTGAGTCAGAGCACGAATCTAGATGCCACACCGATTCGCAACTTGAGCTATTCAAACGATGACAGCATGATAATCCAGCAGCCGCTGCCGGGCGATCACGAGGCCGGATAAGGAAAGGGCAGCGTGTTGTTTTCGCACTGAGCCTCGAGATGTGACAGTAAAGCGATCGGGCTCAGGGTTACACACTTCAGGATTAAGTGTCTGTATGAAGATGCATGTACTGGGGTCAGGGGGGTCCCCAGCGCCTGCTAAAGTCCCCGCAAACTTGGCATGCAATCAGATTGGTGTATTCCGACCTGCTTAAAGTGATCAGAGCGAGGACCTGTAATCGAGCGCTGGGGCGGCCGTGCCTCGCGCACCACAGTTCTCGGTTGATGGGAAATGGCCGTTCCACAGGGGAATTCGTTCGAGCCCAGAGCGCTTCTGAAACGAACTAGATTCTGAGAACGTTTGGAGTTTCATTTATTCCCTGGTTAGCCACAACTAACCGCACATTGTGCTCTGAAGTTGCCATCAAGGACCAGATGTCCATGCACCGGTTTTTGAAGTGTATCAGGAACGAGTGGCCTTGAGGCAAGATAATAACCGAACGACGCGGCTGATGTATGATCTCGACGATATGGAATCTGGACTTGAAATGCGGTTTCGATAAGGCATGAAAGAGCATGATTACACATCTCCAGACTGTTGCTCTTTTGTGGCTTGTGGCTTCTTCGTCAAATTCGGCGGTACTTGGTTTCTGGTATTTCACTGCTTGGTTAAGACCTGCTCGTTTGATTCAACCTGGCGTGGCCCGGATTGTTTTGAAACGCTCAACACTGAGTTAAGGCGAACAATGAGATGGTTGTGCAGTGACTTGTTAGTTACCTGCACTAATGGCCCAGCACACCCAGAGTCCTGACTCAAATATAGGCGTGAGTCACAAAGCCACAGGATTTCTCCTCTATCTGCACTGCGAGCTGCCCCGTGGCGTGTGTGAATTTAAGACCTGATGTGGTTTCGGGGGTTCTCCTTGAAGCCAGGTCCACCATTCATACGCAGCTGTGGTGTTGTCAATGGGTTTCCTTGACCAAGACGAGCTAAAATTACAGCCTGTCTTTCTTAACCGGGCGATGAAAATCTCAGCGAAGGACCTGCACCTCCTGCCATTTGGTTTCCTACAGAAGGTTAAAGCCTTCCAAGCTGACCATTATCACACTGACCAACGTCTGACAAGCTCGTTTTCCAAGGTTTTTTTTTTTCATATGCATTTAAGTTTAATATCACACCGAGGAATTTATGAGTCTGTGGAACAGACAATCCTAAAGTACCGACGTCTGGTGAAATCAGTGAGGTATTTATTTAACATTTTAACAAAGAGTTATAATTAAATGACCATCACAGAAGAATTCTAAGTTATTCACTGGCGCCTTACAGCTCCTCTGTCCTTGGTTCAGGTCCTCACGTTGGGTTACTGTGTGGTTCTTCTTTTGTTTGTGTCTGAACGAATTTTGTGAGCTCGAGGTAGGTGGGAAGGCCCTGTGATGGCCTAGTGACATGTCCAGCGACCTTGTTTGGGAATGATGACCGACTGTAAACAATACGCTGTTAGGAAAAAAGGTTGACCTCCTTAAGAATCTTATTTAATTTAGCAGAAACTCAGTTTTCTTTTAACAACTTGTCCAAACATCGGACTGGGGACTGCGGGACTGCTGTGGCCCAGCGGTTAAAGGACCGGACCAAAAGGTCCAGGGTTTAAATCCCAACTCTGCCACAGTCGGGTCCCTGAGCAAGGCCCTTAGCCCACAGTTGCTTGGATTGTAAGACTGTATGAATTGTTAGTCGCTCTGGATAAGGACGTCTGCTAAACGATGTAAATTTAGAGAGAGGATCTGGCCACCAAAAACCGACAACCTGCAATGACCGGTATTAGAAAGCGACTTTATGGAAAAAAACGGCTTAAGTAAAAGTAAAAATGCCAGGAATAGACAAAAACAAGAACACACACACACACACACACACACACACACACACACACACAAATCAATAATGCAGGGAACAATGATTCAAACGTTTACCAATCGGAGGTGAGAAAATGTCCATGACCCATTTTTTAAGGATGCATGCAGCAGGGAGAAATATTGTTTAACACAACACGTAGTTCTGACCTCACAATCTGACTGGTTAAGACTCGTTCTTACTGCGGCGTGGCTCCCAAAACGGTCTCACTCTGCTCACACACCGTTAAGTGACACCACGCTTTATGCAAATGTTCTTGGTTCTAGGGTTAGGCTTCCTTTTTTTCCTTTCATCTTCTCTGAGAAGGACTTTCCCGCCAAAGTGACTGGGACCAATTAACGCAGATATGGATTTCTTATGATGAAGTATTCAATATTTTATTATATATCTGTTCATATTTACTGTTTTTTTTTTTAACTATTACGACAGACGTATTGGACTTATTTTATCATCCAAGCCTCCTAAGGAGGTCGGGTCCCTTTTTGGGAGACTTGGGTTCTTCCTTGTAACGTTTTTCCTTTTCACTGTTTCCCTGGTCTTGGGAATTCAAATTCAAATCGGGATTGGCCTTGGATAACGGAAAGTAACCGGAAAATTGTGAAGCTGCTTGGAGCCAATGTGCTAATATCACACAGCTGTGAATTTGTGACATCACACTCCCTCTCGTGTTCGATTGTTTAAGTATAAATCAGTTATTATTATTATTATTATTACAGGGGGATTATTCCATTTGCTGCAGCAAACAGTTGAAGTTAAACAAAGTCTTCACGTTTTGGAGGATTTTTTTTTTTTAAATCGATGCTCTAAATCGAATCTCCAGACAACAGGCCTACCAAAAAAGCCCCCCCCCCACACACACACACACACACACATACAAAACCACACAGAAATGATGGCCACAACCTGAAACACCCTGAAACACCCTTTTAAAAACATCTGGTGCATTCACAAGGCTGGAAAAACCAAAGACAAGACCGTCGCCTCAGCGAAAGTGCTAGCTCATTGCTTAGCGTGTTAATGCAGAGGACTATTTGCCGCCTCTGATCTTCCCGTGCCCACATGCTGACGCTTATTTTGCAGGGGAGAGCGGACTGCAAGTTTAACTTTTACATTTCCTTTACCATCTGGCTAGCTTGAAATAAAAGGTTAATTACCCCAAGGATGATGTGGAATGGAGGTCCGTGAGATGTCATCGCCCCAGTCCTTTTTCGCATGGCTTTGCTTCTGCTCGAAACCCTTTCATGTGGCGGACTCTGACTTCCAAAACAGATGAACGGGCCCATAATGTGGTCGGAGAGTGACCATCAGTGTACTGCTGCTGCGGTTCTAAAGGAGATCTCACTGCAAACTGCCTGGCAGGAGTTGGAGAAAATCTGACAACCACTTAAACAAATACGGTATGGCATAAAGAAAACAAGGAGCCATGTTGACTGATATTTATTTTTTCCCCTCCTTTCACAACTGGATTCCTTTTTTTGAACGAGAGGCCTATTTTCATTCCGCACCTATCAATTTCCACCGGAGGATTAAACAGTTTTCTTTGTTCTGCTTCCAGCCGAGAAACCTCGGAGTGGACAAATATAGTCTTGAGCGTCCCTTTTACTGGCAGTGTATTGATTTTATTTAGCTCTCCGTGTTGGGCACTTTGGGTTGGTCGCTGCAGCTGTCTGTCTGTCCGTTTAGCCTGGTGAAATCAGGACTCTGTGTAAACGATGGCTCATTGCTGTAAAATTAGCCTCGGCTGAGGAGTCATCCATCAGAGAGCTTTTCTGAATGGCTTCAGACCGTCCAAACGGGGGAATCAAAATACCGCGTATTTTTTTTAAAAACGCCTGCCAAACGGGGCGCATAAAACTTCCAACCGAGCTCGAGTGTGATCTCTAGAGCGCCGTAGAACTTTTTAAACGCCGACCACTTCGCGTTTATGCGGCGTTTGTGGATGTGATGCATAATAGCCTTTTTTTTCTTTTGGTCCTGTAAGTATTGCTGTAAGAGGTAGTGATGTAATTTTAACACTTATCGCTTCCAGAAAAGCATTACTTTAACACCTCGTGTTGTAAAAGGTTTTACTATGTTTTCTTTTTTACGACCGGGGCATTTTTTGGGAGTGTCGTAGCACTCGGGACTCGGTACGTCTGTCTGTTGTGAACCGAACTTTGTTTCGATCGCGATTGAATTTGAACAGTTAATTCAATCGGAATGAATCAGTCGCGTCTCTACTGACCGAAATCAAACCTGCACCCTGATTGGCTAACACGGAAAAACAACGTTCTTGCTCTTCTCGTTCAGGATCCGATCGACGAACACGGTTTATTGTGATTAGTCTGAGGTTTAGATCCTTTCACTTTACTTCGATAGTTTAGTATCAACTTGAAATGTTCTGCGGTTATATTTTCACGGATTGAACGAATGTTGTTCTTTATATCTTACGTGTTTCTGACCATCATTTCCTTCCTAAAGTTGCTTTAGTTTGCTTTGATTTGACAAAATGCTGCATACGATGCAATCTAATATTATTTATTTGATTGTTTCATCATATAAACTGGTTCCTCGGATCTCGTTGCTTCTTCGTTTCAGAAGACTTATTGAAAACAGAAAACCATAGAAAAATTTGTCAGATAAATTCATGAAAATGGAATGAATCCATTCCAGATCCTCAGAAAGTCCCCCTGTATAAAATTCCCCTTATTCTCTGCATTGATGGAGTTGTTTGGTAGAGGAGCTCCTGATTTACGATGGAGAAATGTACAAATCTGTCTATTATAGGTGAAATAGATCATAAACTGATGAGTTTAATTTAGTCTATACTGAATCATAGAGGTGATACGGAAAGGATACTATGCTAAGTAATTTTATATGTTTATATTATATATAATATTAATATTATATATTTTATAGTGTCAGAAAATTGCACGTCTTTTTGTGAGCAATGGATTGAAGTGAATCTCTGGGAAACCTGTGTTGTGAATCTGAATCACTGAATCATAATCCAGTGCATCGAATGCTGAGCAAACGAAAAGAGCCGAAACAAATTATTTCAGTCAAAATTCGTCAAGACCCGAGGTGGTCGAGAACCGAGGTACCACCATATAAGGAAATTATAATGAATGTAAAAGGAATTACAAAGAAGACAATGGAAAAAAATTAATTTGTCCTTGTCTTGACTCTGACTCAGTGTGTCCTGGTCTTAGTCTTGACTCTGACTCAGTGTGTCCTGGTCTTAGTCTTGACTCTGACTCAGTGGTGTCCAGGTCTTAGCCCTGCCTTGGGCGCGGCTCTAGCGGTCCTCACTACATTTCTGGTTTCACCCCAATAAGTTAATACTCTTTTTGGAACGCCAACACAGCATAATAAGATAATAAATGCATGCAGATGATGAATTTGTCCGTCTGACGTTTAACGCTGCAGATTTAGCACTGACCTACAGATTTTTTGGTTTTTCTGGCACAAGAAAGATCAGGCCGATGATGTATGAAATAATAAAAGCACGGGTCCTGGAGAGGTCAGTCCCAGCCTTGGCTTTTCAGAAAAAAAAGGATCTACGCATAACCTCTCGATGTATTGCCGATTTGGACAGTTCCAACTAACTGTTTGTCATTTTTTCCTGAAGTAAGGAGAGCCTCCGGAGATTTACTGTATGGAAAATGCTTCGAGCGATGGTGTTGGAAAAAAAACCCCAAAGCAGTCACAGACGGCAGCGAAAGCCACGTGGAAAGTTCATCAACCTGGGATTTAACAGGCTGCTTCTCTTTTGCTCTGAAGCCCGGACGCTCCCGCCATGTTTAGTTTCAGCTCTCGAAATACCTGGGATTTTTTTTTTTAACAGCCACGTTTACCAGGCATCAACATTTCCTCTTTTGAGGTTCGAATACTATTAGAGACCTCTCAGCATGGAAGCGCGAGCCAGCCAGGTCCCACACGCGCTTCAAGAATGGACGGCCTTTCAGAGTCGTCTCCCTGCAGCAGAGCTTCCTCGTGCGGAGAGCGACGTCACGGCATGTGAAGCGCAGCTGCGGCTACCGAAAGGGAGCCGCTCGACCGCATTCTCGATTTGGACTGCAAACACCCTGCACAAAGCACGCATTGACAGACACGGCCATCAAACAGATGAATCAAACAGAAAACAAGCGGCTTTTCCTGCATTGTTTACTTTCCTCTGCCATAACTTTTCCCTCCTGGCAACGAAGCCTTAAACACATAAAGCAGGAGCTGGGATTGAGTTCAGGGCTTTGCTTTTTTCATAACAGGCACACTGGCACATTCCTGGAAGACGTTTGATATTTCAGTCTAGACGCCGTTAATCGAACGCTCTCCTGTTTCCCAGCGGATGGATAATGGTCACGTGTCAATAAGGTGCTCTGAAAGCTGCAGTTCTGAGGCTCCGCTGTCTTTTCTGTCACAGAAGTAAAGGAACGTAAGCAGGCTTTGATTTATACAGTCGCACCAGAGGACATTGTTATGTCCCTATGTTTATTATGCTGTGCAAAAGTCTTAGGCCACCTAAGACTTACATAGCAACGCTATAACGATATATATATATATATCTTATCTTGGCCTTTTTGCCCTGTCTCTCTATCGAATATGGTTTGTGCTGCTACCCTTCCCAAAAGACCAATCCCCATCAAGCTTCTTCACACTTGTTATTCTGATGAACCTGGCAGATGCTGCTCGAGTGTAAGGGGACGAAACAATAAATACTTACCAGCGTAGTTTATCGAAGCTGCTATGTTTGAGATCATTTTATTCCGTTTTTAAACTTAGAAATCAATATTTTGCATAGGTTGCATTCTAATACGGCGTCTCATATACGGTCATAATACCATCGCTAAAACAATCCTATATTCCTATATTCCTATATTATACCACTTTTTCGCAGTACACTTCATTCGCTGTATAATGATACAGAACTTAATAATGGATAAGGAGTTCAGTTTAAAATGCCACAATGTCTAGTGGCATCCTATTAAAGTTCACCCGCTTGAACTCAGTGAGCTCGTTTAAAAAGGCCCGTTCGTTTCTTTGATGTTTGTAAAGGCAGGCAGCACGGCGAGGTGTTTTTGGTGGTTTTAACTCCTGAATTTGTTGATTAAATGGTGCGTCCCAAGACTTTTGCCCGTGTCATGTATTTATACTTTGGCCCTAATTCATACGACACTGCTTCGGTGTGTTGCAAAAGTGTTAGGCCACCATTAGATTTGTTGATTTAACAGCAAATTATTATTAATGGATATACATATGGAATTACTTAATCCAAATGCAACCATAAAATACAGAAACGTTTTTTGCGGCATTGCAATCAAAGCAAAACCGTTAAAAACAGCTTCTATAGGCTGCAGTGGTCAGTATTTTGTTTTCCCTTTCCTTACACTTGAGCAGCAGCAGCAGCATCTGGCAGCATGAGCCATGTTGTCCCGTCTACAGTCTGAAAAAGCTCGATCAAAAATGGACTTTTGGAGCCCAAGACTCTGATCTCTGGGCTCGATCGTTCACAATGTATTATCATTATAGCATTGCTCAAACAGGAAATGTAAGGGTGGCCTAAGACTTTTGCACGGTGCTATACATCAAACATGAAATATCTTTTTTTAGCCGAGCGAGATGTGGACTCAACTGTGGGATTTTTAACCCCCAGTTTAGCGGGATATTCCCAGTTATTTGCGTACGTCTATTTTTAAGGCGTTCCAGTAGGGAATCTTTACAGTTTACACCCTGGAAGATCCCTGTGATTACATCATTTGCTGTTGTGTGATATTTCTTACGTCCTTCGCTCGTGAAGAAATGACACGTTGGCCAGTGGATTTAGGCTCTGAGAAGGTCAACCACCGCATCATATGATCAGAGATCTATTTTAAAATGACCCCGGCAGCGGGAGTTCACTGCTAACCGCAAGAGCGCAACCTTTTCTCACCAAATCTAGCCATCAGACAGACAGACAGACAGACAGACAGACTCGACTCGACTCGACGTGTTTATCTGCAAAAAGTCGAGACGTTTTACCACAGAAAATCTTTCCCTCCAAAAAAAGTATAAAAGTGCACCGTATTTAGAAAGGGAACGTGCATTTCATTTCGATGAATCCCCTCATTTTTGTGAGCAGGACATTTCCTTTAAAAGTCTTTCTAGCTCGATTTCCGCATTAGGAATCTCTTTTGTTGAGCGTAAAAGGTACAGATCCACGACACCGAGGCGACAGAACGGTTTGAACCGTACGAATCGTCTGCAGGAATCAAACGAATGGCGTTATCATCGTCAGCTTAGCAAAGGAAGAACAGAATCGAAACATTATCAGACCCGAGGAACCAAAATATACAGAATACTATGGATTCTTTCAAATAAATGCTGCCAAATCGCTCATATCTGGACATATTATCATTGAATGACTCATTGTCTAATGAATTTTGTTTTATAATTGGAATTATTATTTTTTTTATAATTTTTTTTTTTTTTTTTTTTAATTGTAATTTGTTATTTATTTTAAACTAATTTTCCTATAATTTAATATACATTTCGTATTTGTTTAATTAACATCTGGGCCGCCCATGGAGTTCGGGTCCCCTGTTGAGTCCCAAGGTTTCTTCCTACCATTTTAGGGAGTTTTTCCTTGCCACTGTCGCCCTGGGCTTGCTCAACTTGGGATCGGCCTTTTAGATAATTGTATTACTGTAAAGCTGCTTTGAGACGATGCCACGTTGTAAAAAGCGCTATAGAAATAAAATTGAATTGAATGGTTTAAAATCAACATTATAGTCAGAATATAATTATATCTATGAGAGTTTTACCTTATATAACAAGTAACGTCGTACTTTAACAATATATTTTCTAATCCATCCATCCATTATCTTCCACTTAATCCTCAGGGGGTCGTGGACAAGCCGATGCTGACCGGGCAACTCTGGGCGCAAGGGCAGGAACAACCCTAGACGGAGCGCCAATCCATCGTAGGGCGTACACAGTCACACACTAAGGGCCACGCTAGAGACACCAATTGACCTAACACACATGTCTTTGGGCTATGGGAGGAAACCGGAGTACCCGGATTAAACCCACGCAGACATGGGGAGGACCTAGGACCACTCCACCCTGGGATTGAACCCAGGACCTTTTTGCTGTGAGGCAGCGGTGCTACCCAACCAAGCCCCCGTTGGAGCCTATATTTTGTTATATTCAAGTAATGTGTAAAGTTTTTAAGTAGCAGTACTTGTGCTTATGGTTCAGGACTATGGACCAGGAGGTCCAGGGTTAAAATCCGACCTGTGCCAAGATACCACTGTTGGGTCTCTGAGCAAAACCCTTAACCCATAATGTTTGGATTGTCCTAGTTGTAATTGTAAGGGCACCTGCCAAATTACTAATTGTTTATTGAGTACTATTTTTGTCACTCTACCCACTTGTGATATAAAACATGTAACTGAGAGCGAATGAAAGGCTTTTTCTTTACCATAACTGTAGATGTAGAAGTTGATGTGTCCTTGGTTCAAAGGTTCATGTTAACCCAGCACCACCAGTTCTACTATTTACTGTTGTATAACGTTTTACTTCTGAGCTAATCAGCCCTCTCACTTAATCACTCGTGGGAGCATCAACCAAATTTCAGCGTGTCGTCCTTCTGTTTTCTTGGCACTGTGATAAAACTAAAAGCCAATTCACTTGGAAAGGACAGGTCATATTTTCCATCTGCTTTCTTCCAGTGCACATATCAACAAACTGTTGCCTCCTTCTCACTATGCTGTTTGATTTTGTTGATTAGTTACTTGGATGGTTCATCATCCTTTGTTCTTGGTAAACTCAAGAGCACAATAAGCAGCTGTGTGAAATGATGGGGGCACCAGTGGCACAGAGGTTAAGAAGGTAGATGAGGCAGCGTTTTAACAGATTGAGCAAGCATTGCCTCACAGTTCTGCTCTACTGAATCTTCTCTTTCCATTTTCAGCATAACTTTCATCGTTTTAGCTGCCGATCCAAGCAGCCCGAGGCGTTAAAATCCTCTAGGATGTAGGTATAAAGCTGCAAAAAGTTCACAAACAAAGCTAGATTGATGATAGATGAAATGCTAGTTGACAAGAAACGCAGCATCATGGGGTCGCCTTGGCCACCAAGGATGTGTTGGATGCTTCTTTAAAGTAGGGCCAAAGATAAGCGTTGAAGAATTGGGACAGCCTTTTGAACTGCTAGGGACTAGTGGTGGCCTAGTGGTTAAGGTACTGGACTATGGACCAGAAGGTCCAGGGTTTAAATCCCACCTCTGCCACAGTTGAGTCCCTGAGCAAGGCCCTTATCCAACAATTGCTTGGCTTGTAAGACTTTATTAATTGTAAGTCGCTCTGCATAAGGGCGTCTGCTAAATGGCATGAATATAAATGAAAATGCGGAGAGCATTCCCTGTAACGTTCGAGAAACAAAAGCAACTTTTGGACTGTGCTAGTCTAGCGGTTAGGGCACTGAACTCTGGACCCGATGGTCCAGGGATCTAATTCAAAACTGCCACAATTAAGCAAGGCCCTTAAGCCACCGTTGCTTGAATTGTAAGACTGCATCAGTTCTAAGTCGCTCTGGATTCCGGTACGAGTCCTATAATGCTCATTTAGGGTAGTCTATTGTTTGTATGTTTTGGTTTTAACACCATGAATTATATGGCACTTGCTTATTTATAGTAAAGTCAGAAATTCAATGACAAGAAAGCTGACATTTGGAGCAGATTTTGTCCTCGGGTGTTTTTAAATTTACCTCGAACCTCTTAGTGTTTGCTGCATTCTGAGATCACAGGTCGTTATTTAATTGTGTCTTTAGTAAAATACCTGTCACGAGTTGAGGGCCGTAACCCTACAACCATTGAGTTGTATTCATGTATTATATTACTGAAGGATAATGCGGATAAAACAGGCTTAGTTGTTACTTGCTGTTTTTTACTACTAATTACAAAAGGTTGCAAGCTGAAACCTCAGGCTTTTCCGAATACGGCCACTGGGACCCCTAACGCCCTGCTGGTGAATTTGTGTAAATGTAGTGTAGATTAGCAATCAAACGTATGAATCAAATGAAATCTGACCTTTTTTTTTTTTTTGTTTGGTCCTATAGATGACTTCAGTTTATACATCTGCGTTCACTTGCTATAAAACGGAGCACGTGTGGCTTCTCGAGGTTCAGGCGACGAATTTCTGCGTACATCTCCAAAAATCTTCCATGCAAACTGTTCTTCCAGTGGAAAAATGACTGTTCTTCCAAGTGCAGCGGTACGACAGAATCCAAAATACATCATGTGACGAATACTTACTGTTTTGAAGTGGCACTGAAAAATAATGTCACATGTCGGGCTCATTAGACTGTGTGAGTGCAAATGATGTTAGTGCGATAGAACAGCCAATAGTTGCAACAGCGTTCTCGGGGACATGTGCTCAGACAGCAGACTGGTTCAATGAATGTGCCATTTTAGCAGAAAAAAAAGACCTCTGCTCCTTTCTCTGTTAATTCTGCTGCCTGTGTCACAGTCACAAGATTCACCAAACAGGAGCCACATCAATTTCAAAAGAGTCAGGTCCAATAATCTGTTTCATATTTCCTCCTGCTTTAACAACTGGACAAAAAGTTCTGCTTAACTGAACAGCTCTGTTTTCTAGCCTGCGTTTCTGCAAAAGAGGGTCGTGAGATGTTTGAATGAAACTGGATTTTGTTCAGTATTAATAAAACGCGGACTGCTTTTCCACCTACCTAAGCACTGTTGCAGACCAAGTGCACCCCTTCGCTGCAGAGGTATTCCACAAATGAAGCGGTCGCTCTCAGCAGGGTAATGCGTCCCCACAAAATTACAAAATTACAAGTTGTTTTACTTTGTTTGCCAGCTCTCAATCCAAATGAGCCTCTGTGGGATGTTCTGGACAAACAAGTCTGATTCATAAAGGCCCGACTTCGCAACTTGTAATGCTAAAATTACTTACGTTTTACATTTACAGTATTTAGCCCGTATTTAGAGCGACTTACAGACGTGCTTACAGAGGACATCAGTAGCCTCATCTATTTTTAATAATCAGAAATCGAAACAAGAATACACTTATAACACTGTAAAGATTGTGTTTTTAGAGAGAGACAGACAGAGACAGACAGAGACAGACAGAGACAGACAGACAGACAGAGAGACAGACAGAGACAGACAGAGACAGACAGAGACAGAGAGACAGACAGAGACAGAGAGACAGAGAGAGACTGAGACAGAGAGAGACTGAGACAGAGACAGACAGAGACAGACAGAGACAGAGACCGACAGAGAGAGACAGAGACAGAGAGAGAGAGACAGAGAGAGAGAGAGAGAGAGAGAGAGAGAGAGAGAGAGAGAGAGAGAGAGAGAGAGA
>JAUZST010005654.1:0-15409 GCA_034779995.1 Parotocinclus haroldoi | reverse complement strand
CCGATTCCCAAACACACAGTGTGATTACCTACAGAACGCTCTTTAAACCGCCTCTTTACCCCAAACGCTCCGGCCTTTATTAAATCACACAAAACGTTGCCGTACTTTTGAAGCAATTGAAAAACATTTAAGGACAAAGCAAAACGAGGACCTGCAGATGGCGGGGGGAAGCCGGACACCGTCCTCCGTGTCATCGTTCTGATCGTTGGTAAGCAGCCAATCGATGAGTTCCTCCTTCAGCGAGGGCGGCCCTCCCGCCTCCGGCAGCACAGACGCCAAACGGTCGGCGCCGCCGTACGCCGTCCTCGGGACTGGACACTTGGCCAAAGCCTGGGCCAGGCAGAGGACTGAGACTCTGCAGATTGAAAACTTTATTACAGCGTCTGTTTGTTTTTTTTAAGATTTAGGAGACCAGTCACCACGGTACGTTATTTAGCAACGAGGATAAACCGTAGGATTTATTTACAAACGCACTCACACGGACGGTTTGCACACGCCCCCGGAGAACAGCTTCCAGAACTCCCTGTCCACGGGCACCAAGCTGCACTGCGCCAGGGTCTGAAGCAGCTCCAGGCACAAAGCGCCGGTGTGGGCAGAGCTGACGCCGCGCACTGCCAGCGCCCACGCTCTGGCCCAAATCCGGCCTACGTCCCCTGGCAGAGCCGGGCGGTTTCCTGAGAATTTGGCCTGGCACAGAGCCACCTGCTTCAGGCAGCGCAGCACGTAGGGAGCCCTCTCTCCTCTACGCTGCTGCTCGCCCAGCAACTGGCAAAGCAGGGTGAGCAGGGGTGCCAGCTCGTGGGCAGAAAGCATGGACGGGTACTTGGAGGTCAGAGCAGCTGCCACCTGCAACCTGGAGATTCGGAAAAACAAGGTGCCAATGAGCAGAGCAGCGGAAAATACGCCGTGCCGATCATCAGACTTTGCCAGGCGGGTTTTAGAAACGCTTCCTGCGCATCGTGAGATACACAGCAAAGGCTAAAATTCAACGAGAGAACACCGGCCAACGGCTTCCTGTACAAATCCAAAGCTTCTTACTGCAGGTAGGGGCAAACTACCAATCAGGGAGTCCAGAGAGAGAGCCCTCTTCTACTGAAACACTCCAAACGTACGTTTACGTTAACGATATTACCAGGGTATCATGTCAAAGTCACTCCGGTGTGGCTGCAGGTGATCCTTCAGCGTTTCCCAGCCCACTTCCAGTCGCCGGCGTTTGCTGCTCTGAGCGCAGTTCCACTGAGAGACGCCGACGTCCACCACCCGGGCGCTCTTACTAAAAAGCTAACGGAGAAGAAGAAGAAAAATAAATAAATAAATCAGATAAACAGATCAAATGTGATATTAGACATTTTTAGAATGAAATTGGAATATTTAGAAAAAAAATCTTAATATTTAGAGAATAAAGTTGTAATATTTTTTAAATAAAACGGTAATATTTATCAAATAAAATCTTAATATTTAGAGAATAAAATCATAATATTTTTAGAATAAAATTGTAATATTTTAAGAATGAAACGGAATATTTATAGAATAAGATTGTAACATTTTGAAAATAAAGTTGACATTTTTTTTAGAATAAAACAGTAATATTTATAAAATAAAATCTTCATATTTAGAGAATAAAATCATAATATTTTAAGAATGAAATTGTAATTTTAAGAGAATAAATTCAAAATATTTAAAAAATAAAATCTTAATATTTAGAGAATAAAGTTGTAATATTTTAAGAATTAAATTGGAATATTTAGGCACTAAAATTGTAACATTTTGAAAATAAGGTTGATATATTTTTTTGGAATAAAACAGTAATATTTAGAGAATAAAATCATAATATTTAGAGAGTAAAATCTTAATATTTAGAAAATAAAATCTTAATATTTAGAGAATAAAATCGTAATATTAAGAGAATAAATTCAAAATATTTAGAGAATAAAATCATAATATTTAAAGAATAAAATCGTAATATTAAGAGAATAAATTCAAAATATTTAGAGAATAAAATCATAATATTTTAAGAATTAAATCTTAATATTTAGAGAATAAAATCATAATATTTAGAAAATAAAATCTTAATATTTAGAGAATAAAATCATAATATTTAGTGAATAAAATGATAATATTTTAAGAATGAAACTGGAATATTTAGAGAATGAACGTATTAATATTTGGTAATAAAGCCGTAATTACATAATCAAAAGCTGCAATATCAAATAAGAGTTTTTTCTGAACAAAAATGACCTGTATGGAATATTTTGTACGTGTCAGGCTGCACATCAGATAAATGTAGTATTAATAGATCCTAATCTTACAGAGAGGGATCTAATCCATACAGTGTTTCCTTTATAATAATGTCCTGCTCCAGCAGTGTGTGTGTGTGTGTGTGTGTGTTTACTGTACCCACCTGGTGACAGATATCGGCCGTTAGATCAATAAGGTTCTCTTTAACAGCGATGTGACGAGATCCCGTGGCGTACTTTCCCCGGCTGCCGATCTGGCTGATCTCCTCCACCAGGGCATCGTAGAGACTGTACAGGTGCCTCTGCCACTTTGCCCAGTCTTCTGCGTGGGCACCTGTGGTAACGCAACGACAAAAAATATCTGCCATACACAAAACTACACAACTTATATACACAAAAATCTGATTTAACAGAGAGTGTATGATTTCTTTTATGACAGTAGATCCATGATTTAAAAAAAAAAAACCCAAACAAAAACCAAACCGCAGCAGCAGCCTTTACCCGTCTCCAGTGTTTTGGCTCCTTTGGGGTGATGTACGCTCAGCTGTATGTTAAAGAACTCCACCATCTCCTCTTTCAGACTTGAGCTGGGCCTCATCTGGCTCCAGACGTACAGGACGGAGGGAAGCAGCTCCTCGCCCAGCCTACACACTCGCCTCCTGCCGTTCGGCGCCGCGCAGCGAAGGAACACGTTCAGAGCCGAGATCAGGTTCTCCAGCACCGGCAGCTGCTTCTCCGTCCTGAGACGGCACAAGAACAAAGCTCTGGATTTGGGGATCGTGCTCCTAGACAGCCGCTTTACTTTCTCCAGAGCCACTGTCGCTTTAAATGGGACGACTGTGTCCGAAATCGTTCCCTTAATCCCTAAGCAACATCATAAGCCTAATTGAATTCACTTTTAACAGAGACGTTAAACACCCGGCGCCCTGAACACGGGCGAGGAACCGACTTCCATATTTTCGGCCCCCTTTAGATTAGAAACCGTGGCTCCAAGTCCCGTCAATCCTCCAAAAAAAAACAAAAAAAAACAACTTTATATTGTGTATTAACTGCATAAGATTTATTTTACTTTAACCTGCATGGAACACTTTACTTTACTTTACTTTACTTTACTTTACTTTACTACACACCCCCTCCACCCCCTCCACCCTTTTAGTTCTTTAATAATTTGTAAAATATTTTATTTAATGATTCACGCGTTTATCTTAATTTTATTCATCGTATCAGCTTTGATTTCTTAGGTTTTTATTATTATTATTATTATTATTAGGTATTACCGTCAACATTTCTACACATAGCAATAATCCTCTTTCTTTATTTACACATTTCTATACGTTTTATATATATTAGAAATGGCATTCAGGGGATGAATTACATTTTTTTTGCACATTTTACAGAAAGATACGGTTATTATTTCTATTACTATTTTTGTTATAATTGGTAATAACAGAATGTTTTTCATTCCTTGCCGATTTTATTATTTTCATTTCTTGGCTACGTTCCAGAATTATTTTAATTGGAAAAAGTTATTGAGAATAAAAAGAAATAAAGAGAAATAAAGGCTTTAGCACTGGACCGTGAGCTCGGGTGCCCCCAGCATCGCCCCGCTTCTGAGATCGAGCTCCTAAACACCTGGAGCTTTATTCATTTATTTGTTTGTTTTTTAATACAAACCAAATCATTTTGCCTAAATGTAAGGACAGGAAGTGAGCGTGGTCTCTCAGCAGATGTATGATGTAAGAGTATCGGTACCTGGTGTTACTCAGAGCTCTGGAGAAGAAGCTGAAGAGCACGTGGGCCACGCCCTCGGTTTGAAGGCAGCACCCCTGGACCACGGTGCGAATGATCCTGCTGACCAAAACCCGGTTTATGGACTTGGACTGGTTATAGATTCGGCAGTACACGTCCAGCAAGCCTGGAGAGCAAACGCATGGCCGTTTTAAACCCGGCACGCCCGGCGCCAGGGAGGAAACGAGGCAAACGAGGAAGCTTAAACGAGCTCTCACAGCGCCACTGCTGCTGGCTCATCTCACACCAGTACTTGCGGACGGACAGGACGTCCTTGAGCAGGATGCTGCTGTAGTCGTCGCCGTACGCGGAGCAGCTGAAGGGATTCTGCAGGACGTCCAGCACGTGGGCCAGGAGATCGGCGCACTTCAGCTTCGGCCCCCCTGAGCGACACTGGAGGTGAAACCCTATCAACAGGTGGAGAATGAGGATCACGGAAAGGTCGGGACTCACGTTTGTTGGCCCATCGGACAAAGAATTTCATCAGGCTGCTCATCTCCTGCATCTTCTTCTGCCGGTTGGACTGCGTGGCGGCGGAAACGTTGGCTTTGCCCGACTGAAGGAGCTCCGTCTCCTTCTGCAGGAACTTCTTTAAGAACCTGCGGCGAGAACCTGCAACGTCAGGCACGGGCCGGACGCCGCCCGGACGCCGCCCCGTTCTGACCCGTTCTGACCTGAAAACGGCGTCCCACGTGAGCAGGGTGCTGCCCCTGGAGTCTTTGCTGGCGGAGGCCTGGTCGAGCTCTCGCACCGTTTGCCGGTCCCGGAGAAGCCTCCTGAAGCGATCGAGCTCCTTCTGTAAGAGAGACACGGCCACAGCAGAGCTTACACAACCACGACAGGCGCAGGAAAGGTGACTTTAAACGTGGCACGGTCGCCGGTGCACCACGTCAAATGTGTGCCCCAACGAATTATGTTATGAAGCATCTAATAATTAGGTATTAATCATGATATTAATCAGGGTAACAATAATCGAATCACCTTCCTCTCTGTGGCCTTATCATTTTCTAATCCTCGACAGCAGAGGTGCAGTTCACCCAGGACCAGACTCATTTTTATTCCATGAGCTCGGACTCTCTGACAACAACAAAAAAAATCAAAGCAGCAAGATCGGATCCTCAGCGCCTCGGAAACTCCTACATGCAGAAAACATGAAGTTAAGCCTCCCGTTTACACAGATTAACGAGCAAGTGGGTAAAAGTGACCCAGAAATACACATTTAAACCACGTACGACGTGATGCATATCCTTTAAAAAACTAATTATACGAATAAAAAGTGGTTTCAATCACAAACACGATGCCTGTTCCCTGAACAACTTTCACTCAGAAAAATCGCCCGCTTTCCTCTTGAGCTCGGCCCAAATCACAACTCCCAACCCACGCAAGCGCCCTTCGTACGACCGACATTTTACCACCTACACAGCCTACATAGTGCACCTACGTAGGGAACAATCGGCGGTTTGGACACGCATCCGTTGATTCGTTCAACCGCTACTGTGATTGTTTACATTTTCAATACGAGGCGTCATAATTGTTCAAACGGATCCATTTGCCTTTTTTGTAACACGAATATTCACACAACATGCGATGTGATGACACTCCAAAAGTTTGACGTATATTAATACATACAAATAATGCATCTGCAAACCTAAACGTGCCTGCTAAGAGCGTACGAAGATAACCTTTCAAAATGTCGCTTAACGAACAGACTGGTTCACGACCAGAATAAAAAGTATGAGTGCTTTAAATAAATTACATACCGGTCTTAGGATTCGGATTGCAATTGCGACTTGAAGCGACGTCCGTGCGACTTCGTTTTGGAACTGGAAAGCGCAGTCGCAAACGGCGCGCGTGAACGCTGCGCGATCGCTTCGGCGGATTTGACGTAAAGTTAATATTCGGCAGAGCAAAACGAGCGTGAAAATGCTATCTTAATGTGTCTTAATCTTAGTGTGTTATTTATTAGAATTATTACACGTGTTGTTTTTTTTATTCGTTTTATTAAAAAATATTAAAATAAATCGTACTCTGGGCGGGGCTTTAACGCAACAAGTGATCGGCTCTGCGCACGGCTCCTCCCCCTCCTTCTAGAGCCAACATGGCCGCGGCGAGGAAACATAAACGTGTAGCTGCTTCTCAACCAGGCTTTCTGTCTTTAAAATCTGAAAATGGCGCACAGCTTTCACAGATCGGCCGCCGGAAACGTGTCAGTAAAAATAAGAAAAAGAACTGGAACAAATACAGCGATATTCAAGATGTTGAGGAGTTTCTGGACGACGTGAGGCTCCAAGAAAGAGCCACAGGGTAAGAAACTCACCGGGGACAAGGAGAGAGAGAGCTTTGTTTGTATGATCACTAATCAAATAACCACGGGAATGTCATAATAATAATAATAATTATTATTATTATTAGAGTTTAATCATTATCATAAAGTGGATTAGGTAGTTATTCTGACGTATTGATCACGTGGTTCAGTAACGGCAAAAACAAAAGTTTTCTTCCATTATATAATTCTTTATGTAGTCTGTTTACATGGGTAAATACATAGAAACCGAGTTGCAAATATTAATTAAGTAAATTTCTGACAGGACAGTTTATTCGTTTAAGGAAAAAAGTCAACAAAATGGATCCGGGGTTAAATAAGGTTCCCCTAAATTGATCGGAAATAAACAAACAAAGACGTGCGGCTGCTCCCTCTGGTGTTCAAAACGTGCGGTTGCATTAAAGGGCATGTTTTTGCTATGATGTTTCTCTCCGTAGAGGTCTGATAGCGGATAAACCCGACGCCAGCCTGTTTTTCGTCGATAAGAAGTCCGACGCTAAGCCAGGTCAGTCCGCTTCTGCCTGAATCGTCCGAAATCTCACACGGAGCCTCGTATTTAAACCCCCACCCTCCCCCCGCTGCTCTGGTCTCTGCCTAGGAACGGTCACGAAAAAAGGCCGGAAGTGGAAGCCGCTGCGGATCGATCTGATCCTGGAGCCTGATTCTCAAGTGGCGCCGCCTAAAGAGTAAGTGAAGACGGTCGCCTTGGGTTGGCCTTTTTTACACCGTTCTAAACAATTGTCGTGTTAATGAGTTAAGCTTTTACGCCTCCCGCCCCGTGACGATCTCATCCTTGCGCTCCCAGCATTCCCTCTCGGGAATGTGAAGACGACCCACCGGGACCTGGAGGGGGCGTCGAGTGGACGCCCGTTCAGGATCTGAGGGCTGTTTTGAGAACGTTTCTAGGGTTTACGGGATGAAACTCCGCCCGCGTGCTGAACGCGTTAAACGGATTTGTACCTCCTCTTTTCCCCGAACAGCATCCTGGCCTATCAGAGGCCCAACGCCAAGAAAGAGCGCCGCCTGGCCCAGAAGGCGGAGAAGCTCGCCGCTTTGGGGGTGCTCCCGCGGCGCGAGAGGCTCCTCCGGCTACGCAAGGCTCCCTCAGAAAGGCCCATCAAGGAGAAACCGGTGACCAACAACGACCCGGCGAGAGGCTTCTACGATATATGGAGTGCAGATGGTATTCCCGTGGTTTTTATTAAATAGCTTTGTGAATAAATCCCGAGCCCTGCACCAAGCAGTGGCCAAAACGTGCCGTTATTTCCCTCAGCCTTTCAGTCAGCGTGGCTTCTGCTCCCCGTGAATATTAAGATGCCGTTATATTCTATATTATATATAAATACTAACCGTTCACACAACGTTAAATCTCCCTCGTGACCTCCATAAACCGTACCCCGCCCCGTGACGATCTCATCCTTGCGCTCCCAGCATTCCTTTCGGGAATGTGAAGACGACCCACCGGGACCTGGAGGGGCTGTCCTGTGGACGCCTGTTCAGGATCTGAGGGCTTTATCCTTATTTATAACGGCGGTAGAACACGACGTCCCATGTGCGTGGGGCTTAACACTGACCCCGACTCGTTTGGTTTTGCGAAACAGCTCCCCAAGCGGCGGATCCCTACTACCTGGAACAGACCAAGAAGAAGCTGGTGAAGGTGAGGATGCGTACAGTTGGGTCCTGCATGGAAGCTCTGTCAGGCGATGCGGGGTGGAGACCTTTAGGCCGGTGAAGCTTAAGGAATCCTAACAGTTTGTCCGTTCTTCTTCAGAGGCCTGCCAAGCTGAACGAGAAGCCTTCCGTCGTCCCTGCCGTGGAAGTGATGGCTCCTGGAGGATCTTACAATCCCGATTTCTTCTCTCACCAGGTAAACTGCTGGCACCGAGCAGGCTGCCCCCTTTTTTAAAAAAAAAAATAATAAAAAGCCTAAACCTCAGGCGTTGGGGATGGAGACGTTTAGGTGGGTCGCCGGGCCTTGTTAAACACCGTGTCCGTCCCCCGCTCGTCCAGGCCCTGCTGCTGGAGGCCCATGAGGTGGAAGTGAAGAAGCTGAAGGCAGAGGAGAAGCTGGAGCGAAAGCTGGCCGTGGATAAGCAGGACATTGCCACGGAGGTACGGGATTCGTTCACCAGTGAGCCGTCTCAAACCGCATGAGCGCCCTCTGGTGTTCTGGTGCCATAGCTCATGGTTACACCTCTGCTTTCCCCCCCCCCCAATCCCCCGCTCCCCGCCATTCCTATCCCAATTATAAACGAGCGAATCCAAGGGCTGTTTCCTATAAGTGTGTATCGTACAGGAGAGCATCCTCAGAGAAAAAGTGGAAGGGCTGATCGATGAGGGAGAGGAGAACGACGAAACCAACGACGACCCGGGTCCCGGTGCGGACTCGGCCCTCGGTCCCGCGGCTCAGCCGGAGAAAAAAACAGAGAGACGGAGGAAGAAGGAGAAAGCGGAGAGAATGAAGGTAACGAGGCGGAGAGCGCTTTGTGTTTTATATTTATGTACACACACTCATTAATCACGCTCAGTTAATTCTGTGTTTTTATAAACATTTCATTATCCGGTGCTTAAAGAGGAATAAAATCTCCCATAGGAATAACACTGAGGTGATGTTTAGATTCAAATCCTAACCGACAAACCATTCAAATCCCAACCGACAAACCGTGATGTCATCACAGAGCGCTCAGAGACCCCTTTATTACATCCACTGATACGGAAAAACACACACACACACACACACACACACACAAACACACACACACCTACCTACCTAAATACCTACGTGGCCAAAAGTAACACAAACCCACACTGTAGTTCCTCGAGAAAAAGCTGAGCTTGTGAAAGATCTAGAAACAGATCGCTGTAAATACAAACACAATACATACAGAGTTTCCCTGCCTGGCCCGGTTGCCATATCTGTCTATATACATTTATTTTTTATTTGGGGGGTTTCTTTATCCAACGACTGGGGATTTTTTTTCGAAGGATATGGCAACCCCTGGGACAAAAGCCATAAAGACTCTGAGACTCAAACGCAGTGTTTGCTGGCTGCAGAGTGAAAAAAAAAACAAACCCCAAAATCCCTCTTTTATCCGATTGCTCATGGCAACCCGAAGCATGGATTGCAATGTAAAAATCAGATCAGGATCACTCCTGGCCCTAAAGCGGCCCGAGTGGAATGAAGCATTAGACGTCGTTCCTGTGGTTGTTCCTGACCGTTCGGTTCGGTTCGGTTCGTCCTGGTGGCAGGAGCTTCAGAGGAAGGCCGAGCGTAAGGTGATCGACAGCCGGCAGCAGCTCTTCCAGCTGCGCTCCATCAGCGCCGAATTAAAGAGGAGGGAAGGGAGGACCAAGGCGAGACAGGCCAAACGCAAAGAGAAGCAGGAAGCCCAGAAAACGCAGCCTCGCCGCCTGGGCAGGCTCAGGTCAGTACCATAGGGGGATTTGCTTCTTACCGGACGTTACCATGGTTACCGCAGGATGTCCAGTGTTTCGTTTCTTAATAAAAAAATAATATGAATTATAATGAGGTTTAAGCACAGAACCGTACAAGCCGGTCATTCCAGTCGTTCTCTTTTCTGTCAGCAGGTGTCGCAAGAGTAACAGAAAAGACATTTTATTTAAAAAATAAAAAAATAAAAATAAAATAAAAATAACGAATCTACAAAAGCTGCTCTGAGACAATGCTGTGCTGTTTAAAAATAAAAATAAAAAATTAAAAGTGCTATAGTGTTTTTAGGAACCTAATAAAAACAACAGAAGAACTAATGACTCGAGGCTGAGAGCTTTTCCCTTGCCTCTGCCCTCCAGGTTCCAGACTCCTGATCTGGACGTGCAGCTAAGTGATGAGATCGCAGGCTCCCTCCGCACACTCAAGGTTCGTTTTGTCTTTTTCTTTCTTTCTTTCTTTCTTTCTTGTTTTTGTTGTAGACGCTGAGGTTTTCGACTGCAGGTTAATACCCGTGTTTACTCTGTCCCGCAGCCAGAGGGCAGTGTCCTCACCGATCGCTTTAAGAGCTTACAGAAGAGGAATCTGATCGAACCCAGAGAGAGGGCCAAGTATGGCTGTTTTTGTTTTTTTTGTTTTTTTTTTAAATACAAAAAATTCTGCTTGCGGCTTGGTGTTAAAGTTGTGTTTTGTGTTTTTTTTCTCCCTGTCCCAGGTTTAAGAGGAAGTACAAGCTGAAATATGTGGAGAAGAGGGCGTTCAGAGAAATAAAGTGAGCGTTTGTCCCAAAACGGCACCAACGTAAACAAAATAAACTTATCACTGCCCAGCAGTTCAGCCTCTGTGTCGTCATGTTTACGTTCTGACTCTAAAAGGCACGTGGAAGTAAAGAAAAGCGTGAAAACAAAACGATCCAGTGTGCCTCCCCCAAAAAAGGACGTGTCCCGGGCCTTACCGTGGTCACATGGTGCTGCGTGGCGTAAGCATAAAGGCTATTTCAACCAGAGAACTGCCTTCAAACGGTACGGAAACACACCGATCATCATCAGTACGACAGGCCGGAAAAGAGAGAAAGTACAAAACCAAGCGGTACTACTTACAATAGGACAGGTACGAACACGGCTGAGCGCCTGGGGCACGTAAATCTTTAAAAAGTCTCTAAAACGCATCAGCCGAGTTACAGCCGGATCGAATGACTTCTGCCCTTAAACTCCCGCCTCTGCTTGTGGTCCCAACGTCACTGATTGGCTGTTCGAGGAGTTAAAGGACAAGGTTCTAATTTGCTATTTACGTTTAGTATAACTGCCCCCAGAGTAAACAGCGTGTCTGCGGAAAAGGCCTGCAAAGATGAGCGGGCAAACCTGGCGAGACAGCGGCAAGGAAAAGCCCTAAACGTTACAAGGAAGACACCTTGGGGGGACAGCAGTAGCCACGACAACCTTCTCCAGCTTCCTTCATAGCAACGCTGCAAAATCAATATTCAATTAGGAGTGTCGCCATGGCACCGTGACAGTAAAAAAAAGCATCAATTAACGTCTTTCTAACGAGTGCGTTTTGTCGCTGGTACCTAAGGAGAGATTAGGACACGCCCCCTGCCAACCGAAGGAGGGAGAGTCGCTGCCCTATTGCTGGGGCGCTGGCATGGCGAGACCGGGGATTTGTGGGGTGATTAAGGCTTCCTTTGGACCCTTTTTGCGCCCGGTATTATCTGGGAGGGAGTGGCAGGCCGGCGGGGGAGTGCTTTATGAAGTGAAAGGTGGCTGATAATTGACTCTGGGCCATTAGCGTAAGCTTTAATTACCCTTGCCGGTCTGTGTGTGTGTGTGTGTGTGTGTGTGTGAGCGCTCTTGCCCTTTCTGTCTGATGACAGCGAGCGCACACAAAGCTGATTATCACGTAATCAAGGGCAGGCTTGCAGGCGGGCATGGGAGGTTAATCTTTCACCTAACGAGTGTCCTCTGGTGCCTCGTCCCGAACTCCAAATACCAACCTCAGACCGGAAGTCGTAGCTGGTGCTCAATTGGGGTTCAATCTGGCAACCGGGCATTAAGGAAGGGTTGAATGTGGAGGACACGTTCCTGGGTGGGCATGATCCTGTGAAAAATGCCCGGTGCATGGGCCGGGGTGACCGATGGTTCCCCGGATCAGTTCCAATCCAACGACCGAGGTTGTTCCGAGTGGGGAAACTGGACAGTCTGACTCGTCTCTTGCACGGCCAGGAATCTCTTTAATCCGAGCGTGACCTGGCTGGTTTAATTATTAATTAATAATAATAAGAACAATAAGAGCGCAGCAGTGAGTGTCTCCTTATCCCCGGTGCCGTAGGGGAGAATAAACAGAGTCCCGTAATGTACACAAACTGCATTCCGACCCGTTTTGGCAGCCTCCAGCTCCAACAGCGCGCCGGTGACGACTTTAAATCCGAATTCGTCTTTCGCCCTCACATGGCCACCCGTCTCGCTCACACCCGGGTGCGCTTTGGACGGGCGAAGCCGGGGGACGAGGGGAGGGGAGGGGATGAACGGATAGAGATGACGGGAGGCGTGGAGCGCCGATTTCCATCCCTAATCTCTCGGACATGCGTGAGCCGTGCGCCGGGGGAAAGTGATTTAAGGAAGGGGGGGGGGGGGGGAGCAGGCTGGACGAGAAGGTACGGACGTGGAGAACGGGAGGATCTGGCAAGAGCGAGAAGATAAGCAATAGTAAGGGAGCGCGAGAGGGAGAAAGCGAAGGGGAAGGGAGGGTAAAAGGAGGGAGGGAGGAAGAGAAGCGGCAGGCTCGCTCACGGGTAGTCAAGGCGAGAGCAGAGCGAGAGCAGGGAGAGGAGAGACGGACCTGACAGCGAGGTCAGGAGGCAACGCGAGAGCGAGAGAGAGAGAGAGAGAGAGAGAGAGAACGATGGATAATATGAGGACAAGATGGATAAGAAGAACAGAGAAACAGAACTAGATGCAGCCCAGGATGGATTAGGCACATCTAAAGAGGTGAAGCATGAAGTAAGTGTAGGTGGCGCCCGAGCGTGAAGCTGTGCAGATGTGCGTCCACGACCGGCGCAGCTGGATGGATCGTAAGAGACGAAGCACAGGATACGACGAGCAGAGCGACGCTCCTGAAGTGCCGGGCTCGAGTGTGAAACGATGAGCATCGCGCCATTCCAGACCCTCTCCGACCAGTGACAGTGACCGGGCAAAGCTCAAGCTCAAGCTCAAGCTCCAGCGGGTCTGCCAAGGAACCGGCGTAGCTCTCCGAACCGGTGTGACCGGTGGATGCCCGCAGTGTCCAGCCATGGGGGAATGGACCATCCTGGAACGCCTCCTAGAGGCTGCCGTGCAGCAGCACTCCACCATGATTGGAAGGTAGGAACTTCTTTGTCTTTGAACCGGATCGCAGCCTTAACCAAACCCCCCCTCCCGAGCGAAAACGGGCACCGACGGCGGGCACGCCGCGACCCGTCCCTCCGAGTCGGTGCTTTACCAGCACGGCACGTAGCCACCCCTCACACGGCGCCGCTGCCATTTGCTCGCAGAGTTGCTCTGCCTTAATTCTCATCCTTCCTGATTCCGTTCCAATATCTGACCAATTCAGGTGCACCCGCCTGATTCTGCTTAACGAGCTACCGGTTTAACGAGGAAAAGTGTCTGGACGCCTCGTGCTCCCAGTATAGAATGGGGCTAGGATGAGAAAGAAAAACGACTCGGCGCGTACAGATTTTAAGCAGCTCTCTGGGTGCCGCGATGGCGCCGGACCGGTTCGAGCTACTCGTTACGTTACAACGCGGCCAACCTTGAGGCGGACAGGCCGCAGCGTGGGGAAAATCCTGCCAGCTTAGAACGGGCGACTCGGGCTACGGCTGTTCAGGTTTGCACAGTCGACAGAGCGGCGACAAAGGTCATTCCGAGGGCAAAAACGGTGCACGCGCGGGTCGGACCGTTTTCCCGGCCCCAGGATCTTGTAGCAGGACTTCACATGACCTGACCCGATTACCTGACCCGGGCGTTGGGGGGTGTGGGGGCATTAGGACCGGGGTTTAATGGGTCGTGAGGCTTGCGCTCCTCCGAAACCCTGACAAAGGGAATCGGCGTCTCGGCTCGGGCATCGCTGCTTCTCGTTTTTCAGCCGCGGCTCTAGCCAGGTTTCGACGGCGGAATAAAAACACAGCCGTACCAGAGCAAAGGGAGAAACGTGATGGGACCACAGCCCCGGCTCATAAATCATCTACGATTCATCGAGGGTCTGATCAATCGTCCATATTTACCGTTTTCCTCTCCGAATCGCTCTCTCTTCTTTACTTCTGTTAGCGAGGATGAAGATTTTTGGGCAGGGAATCGGCTGAGGTTTTATTTTACGGCGTTTACGGGAAAATACGCAACTGCCGTCCAAACAGAATTACAGCAGATGATGTGCAAGCCCTAAGCGATGGGAGCGCTCGGGGAGGCCATGATCAAAGTCACAGAGGCTTACACTGGCTATAAATAATACACACACACACACACACACACACACACACACACACACACACAGAGGCAGGGACACAAGTCTCAACATTGGTTTCAGCCGCAACAGAATCCAGCACTGCATGGTCAAAAGTATTAGGACAGCTACACTTCAGAGTGATTTGTCTGGTGAATATCAAACGCAGTGCCCAGTGCCCACTGCTCTCATTTCAGGTCTGTGCCCGTGCCCGTGCCCGTGCCACCATGTTCCACCCACTGTAGTGTACCGATACCTAACACGCTCACCGTCGGTTCTCCGTTCCCAAACGGTCGAAAAACGATTTTCTAAATGCTAACTGATAAATCGATCCCCTCATTTATCTCGATCCTGACTTTTATTAGCCGGGATTTGGGTTTGTAATCAGTCGGAGCCGAGATCCAGGGCCCCGTCTAAAAGATCTCAATCGTTATTTATTTATTTATTTTTTTTAAAAAAGCCCTCTTTAACAATCGTTTAAATATCTAAAGTCTCTCGTCGTCTCTGATCTGAAATTAAATCCCACAGTTTTTAGTTCAAGATTTTATTTTCTAAAGGATTTTACATGGTTACTGTTTATATAAGAGATTCGTATTATTGTCGTTATCATTAAATCTTTATTAAACACAAACCTAAAAAGAACCAAACAGTGAATAAAAGCCTCGTGTAATAGAATAAACAGATCCTCCTTGAGGACTGGAATTTAAACGCATTTGGTTGTTTCATTGTTTTGTGGCGTTTTTGTTATTATAGATCAGCGATTTTGTAAATCTATAAAACAGTAAAGATAGTAATGAATGTTAGACGGTAAAATGAAGCGTTTCTAACAGACACACACACACAGGCCAGCTCTGTACAAACAAAGTGGCAGCAAAGTCACACAAACGTGACTGATGCTCCACACTGATGCCATGTCGTGGCCTGGCACACTGTATATGGACGTAGTGAGTACCTGGCATGGAGAGAATCAGTCAGCGAAAACAAACCGGTTAACAGACGTTCTGTGAAATAAACACAAACGGGTGAGTCATACGCACTGAAACACACGCCAGACTCACACAGCCAGATGGTCTCACACACACACACACACACACACACACACACACACACACACACACACACACACACACACACACACACACA
>JAUZST010005653.1:0-15410 GCA_034779995.1 Parotocinclus haroldoi | reverse complement strand
TGTGTGTGTGTGTGTGTGTGTGTGTGTGTGTGTGTGTGTGTGTGTGTGTGTGTGTGTGTGTGTGTGTGTGTGATAAAGCATCCTGCATACACATTACATAAACTGCACACACACACACACACACACACCTCCATACACTGCAGGTGTGGCACTTGTGTATCTGGTATATTAGGTTCATCAGTGAGTCGTTGCGAATCATTTGAAAGATTCACTCCCCAGTGACTCAGTGAATCGTTTTACTGAACCATGACCAGGACTCAGAGAGTCAGTCTAAGAATCGTTAGCTGCTTCGGACTGGGATTTGCTCCCTTTCCCTTTTAAACCTGAATCAGACTGAATCAGTTCTGTCAGTCAGATTTCGGGTTTGAATCACAGTCGCGCCTTTCGCTGATTCGGCGTTCGAATCGGTGAATCATTTGGTCATTAATAAGCTTGTCTTGTCTTTTGTTCTGACTGTGAATCGGTGATATTGAAGGGTCTTTTGTTTTGACCGTACACGTCCAGCACGTATTAACGCTGTTGCTTATCATGTGATCTCTGATTCTCAGCACTACGCTTAAGAGACTTAACATTTTTTCCACTGAGGTCAGCTTAGTGTGACAAGGCCGAAGTGTTTGTCCCGAATCAAGGACGTTCTCACCGTCACGCTGCTCAGAACTTCCTTCTTCCCTCTGTCCGATAATAAAAGCTGTTTTGAAACCTCACAGCTCCAGAGTTCCTGCTTCGGTTCCTCGAGGTGAGCTTCCAGAACCTAAACCAGCTAGGAGTAAAGGTTTATCTCTTTCTCCTCTAGCGTGGCGTGGACTGGCGTGGCGCGGCGTGGCGTGGCAGAGCCGTAGCGAGACGCGGCGATGGCTCCTCGTAAACAGGCGTCCCGCGGCATTCTCTCCATCTTGTGCTGCTGGAACAGGGACGAGCAGCCCGAGATCACCTACAGCCTCGGCAATGATCCCAACCACACCCTGCAGAGCATGGAGCCCGCCCTGCCCATGCCCCCTGCCAACGAGCTGGATGCCATGTTCAGCGAGCTGGTGGTGTGTATCGCCCGGATCCTATAATAAACCAAAATACACCAAAAAAGAACGGAAATAAAAATAGAAAGAAGCTCCGAATGAAAGAGGACAGAAAATCAGAAATCCCCGAAGAAAGGAAGAATAATAAAAAAAGAATAAAAGTAAAAGGGAAATAAAAGTAAATGAATAACGAGAATGTATGAAAAATAATGAAATAAATAATCAAGAGAGATTAAATGCAAAAATCTTAATGAAAAGATAAAGAAAAATATGGTGAAAATGAAAGAATGATAAAGATAAAGATGAAATGGAGTTAGAAAAACACAAAGCCTGTAAATAAGTAAAAAAAACAAAAAAACCTAAAAAATAAAATAAAATAAGGTGAGACTGAAAGAATTCAGGGCGAGATAAAAAAAAAACAAAAAAAAAACAAAACCCACGACGGTTTGAAAACGATAAAGAAGAAATTAAGATCAATTTCAACGATGCAGAAATTTAACAAATAAGAAAAGCAATGCAAAAAAAGTTGTTTTTTTTTTTTACTTGAAAAATGCAAATTGAAAGGAATTCAAACAAAAAGACAAGAAGAGGTGAAGAAGAAATGAAATAAAAAGCAGACAGAACGAAAAAAAAACCCCTAATAATAAATCGATTGCAGAAATAAAACAAAAAATGGAAATAAAAATGAAAGAATGAATAATATTTCATAATGTTGGATGGTTTATCATAAATACTTGATGATTTTATTCCTTTTGTTTACGTCTCTATATTTTATGTAATACCAGGTTTATCAGGAGCCCCAAAAGGATCCATGTTTGATTTTGGGAATTGTATTTATTTCTTTTTAAACACCAGAGTGTAACTTTTATATCTGGTGTGTGTGTGTGTGTCGTTATTATAGATGACATGTGAACACGCACAATAAGCTACACAAACCCGTCGGGCTCGTTTGAATATGGAAAGCCATTGTGCACATAAACTCCCAGAGCTCAGGGTTTAATGAAGGAAAGAGAGGAAAGTTTATTAGTTACGAGCTCATAATAAAGTCAATAATAAACTGCCTTTATATTACACCCAGCCTTTGCTTGGACGCGCCGTAAGCTGCGCTTTTGTGAAAGTTTTGGCACCCCTGGTTACCGAGTCAGGCCTCGCTGCACGTGGACGAGGATTAGGGATCTGCTTTGATCTGTTAACGGGCCCTCGTGTTGTGTTTGTGCTCTCAGGACGAGCTGGATCTCACGGAGAAACACAGAGAGGCCATGTTTGCTCTTCCAGCCGAGAAGAAATGGCAGATCTACTGCAGCAAGAAGATGGTACGAAATAATGATGGGGAATATTAAAAGAATACACATGATTGTGTATATATGGGTCTATCCCAGTATCCCATAATAATCCCACGCACACGCATCATCCAGCCCGAGCGACCCCTCGTGCCAATCCCAGACCCAAACCCAAATCCTGCACTCATTTCTTTGTAGGAACAGGAAGAGAATAAAGGAGCGATGAGCTGGCCTGAGTATTACATCGACCAGATCAACTCCATGGCTGCTGTAAGTAACACACACACACACACACACACACACACACACAGAGCTGCACATTAACACTGGTTGTTGTTTAGAGGAAAACGGTTTTGGCTCTCGAAAAGGAAGATGAAGAAGAACGAAATAAAACCATCGAGGGACTGAAGACGGCCCTGAGAACACAGCCCATGAGGTCACACACACACACACACACACACACGCGCACACACACACACGCGTTCCCTATAGACCTAGTGGTTTTACTTTATTTCTTCAAGTTCCATTCTAATTCTCTATCTTACATTCTTTCTTTTTTAATGCTAATTTGTTTCCTTCCCTTTGTTCTTTTATCTTTATCCCTTTTTAATATTTTTATTTCGCTTGTCCTCTTGCGTGGTTTCGTTCTTTGTTTTCTTGATCACACTGCTGTCTTCCATTTCCCTATATTATTTAATAGTTGTGTTTTGTTGTGTTTTTGTTATTAGCAGTCGTCTCTTTAATAATATCCTCTGTAACGGTTTATTAATTTCACGTTTCATGGTGCTCATCGCTCTTTCTTTGTCTCTCGTTAGCTTTGTCACACGGTTTATCGATCAGGACGGCCTCACCTGTCTCCTAAACTTCCTGAGGAACATGGACCTTGAGATGAGCGAGTCCCAGATCCACTCGTCCCTGATTGGCTGCGTTAAAGCTTTGATGAATAACTCTCAGGGCCGCGCCCACGTCCTCTCTCACCCCGAGAGCATCAACATTATCAGCCAGAGCCTCTCCGCCCAAAACCTGCGCACCAAAGTGCCCGTGCTCGAGATCCTGGGGGCCGTCTGCCTCTGCCCGGGGGGCCACCGAAAAGTTCTGGAGGCCATGCTGCACTACCAAAAGTACGCCTGCGAGAGGACCCGGTTCCAGGTGAGAGAGAGAGGGGGGGGGGGGAGAATAATAAATAATAATATGTAAAAATGTGACATGGTTGCACTTTATATTAAAAAAATGGGAAAAAAATATAGAATATTTAAATAATTATATATTTAAATAAATATTTATTTATTGCCATTACTTATGTTTATATTTATTTTATTCATTCTTGTTGTCTTCATTACTTTCTGTCTGTTTTTCATTTATTTATTTTTTTCCCTTCTTTTTTTTTTTTTTAGGTGTTTATGTTTAACCGTTTCTAAAATGTGTGTTAAAACGTTTCTTAATAGAACCTGAGCAGAAGTTTTGGCACCTTTTCTCAGTCGTGTTTCTTAGTAAAGGTCTCATAAGTAGAATTTATTTATTAGAGTCTGGTGAATGATCTGGACAGGAGTACAGGCCGTTACAGGGACGAGGTCAATCTGAAGACGGCCGTCATGTCCTTTATTAACGCCGTGCTCAGTCAGGGAGCTGGAGAGGTCAGTCTTTTTTTGGCTTTTTCAAATGCTATAGGTAAAAAAAAACCCAAAATGAGATTTAAAAAAAAATACTCCCACCTACAGACCAGTCTGGACTTCAGGATCCACCTGCGCTACGAGTTCCTCATGCTGGGAATCCAGCCGGTCATCGATAAGTTACGGAGTCACGAGAACGGCACATTGGACCGGTGAGCTGCGAGCTGAGGTTTAATCCCGGCCCGGGTTTAATTCAGCATTTAATGGCAACCTGTGCTGTTTGCAGGCATCTGGATTACTTTGAGATGCTGAGGAACGAGGACGAGGCGGCTCTGGCCAAACGCTTTGAGGCGGTGCGTTGAGGTTACCTGATCTTTTTGAAATTCCCTCTGCAGGCTCGAGGCGGCCACGTCACTTTTGGAATTCTTTGATCCTGTAGGTTCACATCGACACCAAAAGCGCCGGTCAGGTGTTTGATCTGATTCGTAAGAGGATTAACCACACGGAGATGTTTCCTCACTTCCTGTCCGTCCTGCAGCACTGCCTCCACATGCCCTGTGAGGAACACAAGCAACTCGTCTTCTTACCGCTGCATTTTAGCCATCTTTTTTTGCTTCGGCTTCCTTTTTTCTCCCTTTTTCTCCTTTTTTTTTTCTTTCTATTCGGCTCATTTTTTTCTCTTCTTTACTTTGCCTTATTATTGCTTGTTTTTTTTTTTATTATTATTTTGTTGTTTTCTGTGCTGGTTTTTTTTTATGTCTTTACATTTTTTTTTAGCTTTGTTTAGTCAAAGTTGCTATCCTTAAACGTTTTATTTTCCAATAACGTTTTTCCTTTCTTTTGTAGCCTTTTTTTGCTGTGTTGCATTTATTTATTTTTTTCTCTTTTA
Organism: Parotocinclus haroldoi; assembly: GCA_034779995.1. Taxonomy (NCBI): domain Eukaryota; kingdom Metazoa; phylum Chordata; class Actinopteri; order Siluriformes; family Loricariidae; genus Parotocinclus; species Parotocinclus haroldoi. Next base: position 10,618 of record JAUZST010005653.1, on the reverse strand, counting down.
TTTTGCTTTTCTTTTCCTCATTTCTTTTCATTTTCTTGCGTTCTTGTTTCTTACGTTACTATTTCATGTTATTTTTGTTTTCTTGTTTGTTTTTTTTTGTTTTTTTGTAGTTTGTTTTATTTCCGCGTTTTCTTCTTCCTTTTTACGTGCCTTTAATTTTCTTTCTTTTCTTCATCCTTTTCTTTTGCATCTTTTTTATCTTTCTTTCCTTCTTGCAATGCCCTTTCTTCATTTATTTAGATGTTTTGTTTCTTTATGTTTGTTTGCTTTTTTTCTTTCTATATTTAATAATATTGAACATTTATTATTTAGATTGAAGTTTTTGTGTGTGTGTGTGTGTGTGTGTGTGTGTGTGTGTGTGTGTGTGTGTGTGTGTGTGTGTGTGTGTGTGTGTGTGTAGATAAGCGCAGCGGGAACACGGTGCACTACTGGCTCCTCCTGGACCGGATTGTTCAGCAGATCGTTCTTCAGACGGATAAAGGTCACGACCCGGACGTCTCGCCTTTGGAGAACTTTAACGTGAAGAACGTGGTGCGAATGTGAGTAACGTCTGATGCCAAGGTGCCCCTCCATGGATACAAAACTGACCAGAGGCCTCACCCGGGAGAATGAGAATGATTGTTATCATTTCGTTTCCAGGTTGGTAAATGAGGATGAGGTGAAACAGTGGAAGGAGCAGGCGGAGAAGATGAGGAAGGGTAAGGTTCCAGAGATCATCTGACCGACCTTTCTCCTGATCCTTGGTCCTGACCGTCCAGGGTTTGATCCTGATGGGTGATGAGGTTTTGTTGTTGTCGTCGTCGTCGTCGTTCAGATCAGACCGAGCTGCAGCAGAAGCTGGAGAAGAAGGAGAGGGAGTGTGAGGTGAAGGCTCAGGAGAAAGACGAAATGATGCAGACCCTCAACAAAATGAAGGAGAAGCTGGAGAAGGAGAGCAGCGAGCACAAACTCGTCAAGCAGCAAGTGGCCACGCTGACCGCCCAGCTCCAGGACCTCAGCACTGTATGATCTCCTCACGCACGAACCCCTCGAGTACGGTAGTTACTCACTGCTCACTGCCTCATCTCCTCTTTTTTCCCCCCAGAGGGCCGTCGTTCCTGGAGGACCTCCACTCGTACCCACCGCTCCCGGCGGTCCTTCGGCACCTCCGCCTCCCGCACCGTCTCTCGTTCCACCCCCTCCACCGCCCGGTGGCATTCCCCCTCCTCCACCACCACCTCCCCCTCCAGGATGCCCTCCACCACCCCCGGGTCTGTTTGGTGCCCTGCCTGGGGGGGTCCTGGCGCAGAAGAAGAAGGACCTTCCCCAACCTTCGAACCCTCTCAAGTCCTTCAACTGGACCAAACTGAGTGAGGTGAGAAATGACTCTGACACTGACTCGTAATGACTCGTAATGATTGGTAATGACTCACACTGACTCGTAATGACTCGTAATGACTCGTAATGATTGGTAATGACTCACACTGACTCGTAATGACTCACACTGACTCGTAATGACTCGTAATGACTCACACATAATGATTCAGACTGACTCAGGATCTTGATGCGTTTCCGTCCTGGTGTCCAACAGAATAAGCTAGAAGGGACGGTGTGGATGGATTTGGACGATCTCCGAGTGTTTAAAGTTTTGGACCTGGAGGACATTGAGAGAAGCTTCTCAGCCTATCAGAGGCCTCAGGTACGATTCACATCTGCTGGGTTATAGGTTTAAGATAACTCCCATGGGCTCATCCTGAAATTCAGTCCGTTGTTTATAGGGTCACTGTCTTAATCCTCTCACCGTCTCTTATTTCTTTTTTTTTTTGTGTTGATTTTGCATGTTCTCCCTGCCCAGGTGAGAGCCTGTTTTTTTTTGTTCTCTACCTATATGTCACGTATTTATTTTTCTTTTTAACCAGCTGCAGAAAGGGTTGGAGGACGACGCCGTGAAGAAAGTGAAGGAGCTATCGGTTATCGATGGTCGCCGGGCACAGAACTGCAACATCCTGCTCTCACGGTGGGTCCGGAACTTAGAACCTCATCCAAGGCTTCGTTATGGACGCTTTTTTTTGCTTCGTTTTGTAAGATCTGGCTTTAGCAACCGATCGTTTGAACCCGGCAGGTTAAAATTATCCAACGAGGAGATAAAGAGAGCCATTTTAACCATGGACGAGCAGGAGGATCTTCCCAAAGACATGCTGGAGCAGGTCGGCATCTTTTCCTGGATTTGTTTTTAAGTCGTATCGTCTGGTGTAGTTACCGAGGGTGCCAGTACTTATGGCGCTTGTGTTCCTCGTTGTTCAGCTGCTGAAATTCGTCCCCGAGAAGAGCGACGTGGACCTCCTGGAAGAACACAAGCATGAGCTGGACCGGATGGCCAAGGCTGACCGCTTCCTTTACGATATGAGCAGGTACGGCACATGTCCATCTTTGCCTTTGTAACGCCACCTGAGAAACGGTGCTGGAAGCGATCCGTAGATGCTCTGGTCCGCGTCCAAGTAATTCATGCCAGCTGTAGAGGCTTCACCCGGTCCTCCATGGGATCCAGATGTTTGTGGATCGTCGTGGATGACGTGGAAGATCTGAAACAATCCACAACCCATGGCTCAAGTGATCCACACCACTATTCCTGTTACCTTTCAGGAGCAGAACCTGTTTTTGTTGTAGCCCATCCACCTCAAGGTTGGACGCCAACAATTCTGGTTGTTCTCTTTAGCCTCTTGAATCAGCAGGAGCAAGCGGATCTGGTGCTCAGTGGATGAAATCCCAGCAGCACCTACTGGAACACAAGCTTTGTTTTTTCCAATTCGGAGAGAAATATTTATACTTTTTAAGGTAAATGCTTTTTGTTTCGTCCTTTAACCCACAGGATAAACCATTACCAACAACGGCTGCAGTCCCTGTACTTCAAGAAGAAGTTTGCAGAACGAGTCGCAGACGTCAAGCCGAAGGTTGAAGGTCCGTGTCCTGTCTGGATAATTATAAACTCTGTATGATGTTCAGTATTTTTTAATTCGAGTGTCTCCGGGAAACCTGGGTTTGAATCCCGTCGGTGCCTTGTGGCCAGGCCGGGCATCACATCGACACAGCTGGCACTGGACTGGGGGAGGAAGCCTGGATCTCTTTAGTCTTTTCAGGAGTCTAATCCACGTAGGACAGGGACTGGAACTCCCATTGACCCAGACTGGTTTAAACTGGGCATAAGGGACTCCCCTCGCCACCTTGGGTCAACTCGGTCCTCGCCGGCCAGCAAGCAGGAGGTTGGAATTGTTTTGAGGGAGGGAACTTGCCACAGGGATTCCCATAGCGTTTGGGACTGGCACCTGGGAGATCAAAAAGGGTGTGGTGCTCGGCAGGCCAGATCCCTCAAGTCACAGCGACCGCTTGAGAAGGTGGCACATGGTAGCACTAGCGGTTAAGGTACTGGACTACGGACCGGAAGATCCAGGGTGCTTCGACTGCTGGTGCGATGTGAACCGTCTTTGTGTTTCAGCTCTGACCAAAGCGTCTAAAGAGGTCCTGCAGAGCAAGAACCTGAACCAGCTGCTGGAGGTGGTACTGGCCCTGGGGAACTACATGAACAAGGGGCAGCGCGGAAACGCCTACGGATTTAAGCTGTCGTCGCTCAACAAGATCGCCGACACCAAATCCAGCATCGACAAGTGAGACCGAAGGCACAGGGCCACACGGCTAGTGAAACAGCACCTACTACAGGCTGCCTCGTGGTACTGCGGCTCTGAATGTCTGTTACTGTTCAGGAACGTCACTCTGCTGCACTACCTGATCACCCTGCTGGAGCAGAAGTTCCCCAAGGTGGCGCTGTTTCAGGAGGACCTGCAAAGTGTTCCGGTAGCCGCCAAAGTCAAGTAGGAGCTTCCTCAAAAACTTAAGTCTTTTTTAAGTAAATAATAAACGATTCCTGACACTTGGGAGGGGGGGGATTTATTATTATTTTTTTTTACATTTTTCAGCATGACGGAACTGGAGAAGGAGATGAACGTCCTGCGCAGTGGCCTGAAGAGCGTGGAAGCAGTGAGTTATGGCGACGCCATGCCACGCTTTCCCTTCACATAGTGTTGCGTACGGTAATGAGTGTGTGGTGTGTGTGTGTGTGTGTGTGTGTGTGTGTGTGTAGGAGCTGGAATACCAGAAGACTCGTTCCTATGAATCTGGGGATAAGTTTGTACCGGTGGTCAGTCAGTTCATCACCGTGGCCGGGTTCAGCTTCTCTGAGGTGGAGGACTCGTTACAGGATGCCAAAGAGACGGTAAAAAGGAGGCGTGAAAAAAACCAAGCCTAAATTCGGTTTTCCCTTCGTACCTGAAAATGATTTTAAAGGCAAAGATGCTTATCGAACGTCCCCAGTGAATCTACAGCCCATCTGCTGCTGATCAGCCTGAAGAGCTTCCTGACGTTTTCTCGCCTCCCTGACCTAACGCAGCTTTGAGAGAAAGTGAAATATTACCTACAACGTTAAAATGGGGGAGGTGGGGGGGGTTTATTGGGTCCTGCTCGTACCGCTAGAACCCCCTCGTTATGTAACGCACGGGTTAAAGGGGGGTGGGGGTGGGGGGGGGGACCTGCAGGGATCCTTCAAAGCTCTGGAGCAGATGGAACAGATTTGGGCGCCGAGTTCAATTCGTGGTCGGATTTATGGACTTGAGGTTCAGAGGAAAAAAAAAACTCTTTCAAAACTTTTGTTTAACTTAAATAAGTTGTGCTTTAGTTGTTGTCTTGTCGCATAACCCAACTTGAGCTTGAGTTTCAGCTTCAGAACGTCGTATTTTATTTTTTACGTTATCCCCAAAAACCCATGATCATTTGTACCAACTAGTAAGTACAGTAACGAGGAAAAATAAACCGGTTCAAAATTTAATCCTCGTTTCTGTGGATTATTTCTGGGTTTCCTGAGGCAGTCGCACAAATCTGGCCAGCAGGTGTCGCTAAAATTCAGTCTCAAAACTGTGGAAGCATTCTGGTTTTTTTTTTTATTGGTCCAAACAACGCTGGGATCCAGCTATGGCGCGTGGTCCAGCAACGGGGCGGATTAAACGTGGCTTTCCCCTTCAGTTTCAGAAGGCGGCGAAGCATTTTGGGGAGGAGCCCAGCAGCGCGCAGCCCGATGATTTCTTCGGGACGTTCGATCAGTTCCTGCAGTCTTTCAGTGACGCCAAGCGGGAAAACGAAAACATGCGCAAACGCAAAGAGGAGGAGGAGCGGCGGGCACGTGTGGAGGCTCAGGTTTGTGTGATCTTGATTGGACTGGCTGTACTATTAATATTGTAGAAGTATTGCCACCGTAAGTATGTTGATATCGTTCGTCCTGTAAGGTTTACAAGTACAGTTGTCACTTTCGTATCTTATTTTTTTCCCTCCAGCTGAAGGAGCAGAGGGAGAAGGAACGTAAAGCTCGCAAAGCCAAAGAAAACGACGAGGAGGACGGGGAATTTGACGACCTCGTCTCGGCCCTGCGCTCCGGGGAAGTGTTCGACAAAGACCTGAGCAAAATGAAACGCAACCGCAAGCGAGCTAGCGCCCCGAACACCGAGACGAGCCGGGAGAGACCAGTCACCAAACTCAACTGATGAGTTACGAATAAAACTCGGAGGGTGTGAGGAAAAGGAAAGAAACCCTTTAAAAGAAAAACCACCGTGCACCACTGTAGCCTGTCAGCTAACCGGCTAATACACGACCAGAACTCTTAATGAGTAAACGCACTCAGCGAAGCAGGCGCGAGCGCTAGCCCCAGAGCTAAATCTGTTACAGATGTCAAAGCGGCCATTCTCACAGCACCATTTCTCAGTATTAAACCCAAAACCTGCTCACATTTACTGTAAATCGTACACGAAGGACGACATGAAGGCTGTACAGCCACCTGGTGGCCTAAATGAGAACTTCCCCATCCCCTTGTTGTGTTAAATGAATCGGCCTGGACGTGAATAGTGTCAAAATCAGACCTAGTCTCTGGTTTTACACCACAGAGGTCTGATAAATTATGTTTAAATCCGGAATTCGTAAAACTTTAAAGGTGTCCTTAAAATATCCAGCGTTCAGATTGTGGCGATGATTATAGATGAGTAAACATCACCATCTCGTGGTCTTCTTGAGTAATTGCACCTTTCAGCATTTTTGAGTCTCAATCTAAACGTGCCAACTCAAAAGCGCTCTTAGTAATTAGACGTCGTTTTCACGTTTCTTTTTTTTTTTTATATCGATTTGTTTTGCTTTTGTGTTAAACTTCAACGTGGGAGGAAGATCCCCATCCTCCCAAAAGATGCCCAAAAAGCCTTAAAGTCGATGTTGTGTTTCTGTCATCTGTGTGGTGTAATGATATTTGTACATAATGTACATATATTGGATCTCTTATTCTGTTATCTGTCCCATATTATCCTGTAGACTCGTTATTTAAGAACCGTGTTGGATATTGTACGAAAATAAACTCCGGGAAGTTATGGAATGACGGAATGAAAATGTGAATGGTTGATCTGGTGGTAGAGTTGAGAAACTGCACCTTCTTTTTGTGTTAAACGAGTCGGAATGGCCGTGAATTGTGTCAAAAGCAGACGGACTGTTAGTTTTAGGGCAGAAGAGTCTGATAAATGGTGTTTATAGACGTATTTCTACAGGATTTGCGTCGTTTTCAAATGGCGTTACGATGCTAAGCTAATAACGTACGGCTACCAGTTGAGCAACTTAAATCGCACCTAAAAGCCCAAAACAAAACTAGCTTTCGTCTCTGTTTCTCTTAATAATGTTATGTGGCTAAACTTTAGCTTTGCACAGCGATTATCTGGCTAATTATTAGCTACTAGCTGTGTGGAAATATTACTGTTATTAATATTACTAATATTACTAGAAGCTTTAGCTTGAGCTTAAGGTAATATAGCTTAACAGTTTTAACAAAACACCGCAAATAAGACAAATCTTGGGCTAAAACGGTGTTGGATCCACTTTCAAATCTGTATTAGACATTATTCAGATTCACTTTGATTCGTATTTATCTGTAAGTAAATAATCCAGCTCAAATAATTGATGTCTGATAACCTGGCTATAAGCTTATTAATGAGCAGGTTTAGCTTTGTGTTCTTTAATGTTTGGTGTAAAGATTTGGCTCTTTAGCTCAGCTCGAGAGCTAAGTGTACTTAACAAGTAAGGGAAGTTTACCAAATGCTTTTGTTTATTAAATATACTGCTCAAAAAATTAGGGGATATTTAACTTTGAGATAGCTTTCGCTTAGCTCTTGAGCTAATGTAGCATACGGCGGCTTAGAGCTAGCCGTTCTTACACTATTAACCACAATAACGGCTTGTCCTAATGTGTTGGGTTATCAGTATTTAAAACTGCAAAGGACTATTTTGCTCCCATAGCTCTTGATCCCTTATGCTATAGGAAATGTGTAATTATTTGATACATTGATTTTATAAATATTGGTCAGTAAGAAGCTCAGGTTGTTTCTGCTTTTTATTAATAGTGCAATGAATAAATTTTGGTTCCATTCATGGCAAGTTACAGGCAAAACGTTATGGTTCAAATCATCCACAGTGTTGGGCATCGTGTCTCGTTGGCACTTAACAAAAGTTGTCCATACAAACAGTTCCAGTCGGGCTACCCAGGAGTCCGTGCGCTCCGGTCAGAGGCTGGTGTTAGCCGTGTGGTGCTTGGGTTCGCTCGTGAGTTCGGTAGCCGTGTCCAGATGAGCGTCGGTGCAGAAGAACACGGCCGGGTTCTTGCACGCCCACATGGCCACTTCTCCGCCGTTCGCCGGGCTCGAGGACGACACCCGGCTGTTGGTGTTGGCGCCGCGCGGGCCTGTCATGTAGCGCTCTCTGATGGCATGAGCGCGCGACGGCGTGCGCCTGCGAGTCTGAGTCTGCGCCGACAAGTAAGCGGCGACGTTTCTAGTCCTGTAGCCTTCTTCTCTGCTCCGTCCCAAGAGCATGGAGATGTTGGGGTTCCTGATGGCGTAAATGAGCGGGTTGATGGCGCCGTTGGCCCACGCCATCCACGCGGCGACGGCGTCCATGGCCGGGTTGAAGGCGTAGTTGCCGATCGCGGTGACGATCCCCATCAGGCAGTAAGGGCCCCAGCAGAAGATGATGAACACGATCATGATGAGGACGGTGGTGGCCGTTCTCATTTCGCTATAAAAGCGGAGGAGGTGTGCGTACGTGGTGACGGGGCGGACCCTGATTTCGGAAAGACGTACCGTTTTGCAGATGTTGTAGTGGCAGAAGCACATGAGGGCAAACGGAAGGAGGTAGCACACCACGATCAGGGACACGCTGTACGAGGTGCCCATGTGGGACGTCCCCGAGTGAAACACGTACATGCAGTGGTAGAAGCCGCGCTTATGGACGACGAGATGTTCCGACGTCCGGATGAGGAGATACCACGGGAACGAGAAGGCGACGGCCGAGAACCACACGGCGACCAACAGCTGGATGGCTTTCCTCCTCCCGATCTTTTCCTGCGGCTGCCTGACGATGGCGTAGTACCGGTCGAAGGAGATGAGAGTCATGGTCAGGGTCGAGATGATCCCGAAGCAGGTGTTGAAGAACCCGTTGGCGATGCAGAAGCGCTCGCCGAACATCCACGTGCCGTCTTTACTGAACAGCATGACGAAGGAGAAGGGCAGGCAGAGCACAGCCGTGAGAAAGTCCGAGAGCGAGAGCGACATGATGAACGCGTTGGTCACCGTCCTGAGCTGCCTGTGCTTGATGATGACGATCACAACGGCCGAGTTGCCCAAACTCGAGAGCAGGAAGATGGCCAGCAGGAAGAGAGCCTGCACCGCCACGGCGATGCCCTGGAGCACCGAGCGTCCCTCCGAGATCTTCACGGCTCCACCTCCAGATGTGCCGTTTCCAGCTGTCGACTCTGGACCCAGTGAGCTCAGCGTCCCTGCTTCCCAGGCGAGACCCGAAGCCGTAACGTTGGTCATGCTGCTGCTGCTGCTGCTGCTCACATCTGTCAGACACGATCGAGGAGCAGCCAAACCGTCGGCGAGGACTCATCCCTTATCCGGTTTTCAACCTCACCCCAAAAAACGTAAACTCACTCGCTGACCCGCTGACCCACCCCCCCATACACCCGTGGACGCCATCGTCTGGTGTGTCTCCACGCTGAGCGAGGCAGCAACAGCGAGAGCAGCTCAGGCTTATTTGTGCATGTTCACATTGCATTGTGCAGACCCCCGACATCCCCCCCCCACTCCATGATCTCAACAGGGTTGCCAGGTGTGCAATGCAGAAGCCCTCCTCATGGACACGGCTTTGTGAAGAAGACACATGCGCCTAAACCGTCACACTTTTCACTGGATTGTTCAAAAACATGATCTTTACATTAAAATTACATTAAAATACACAGAATAAATTACGTTTATTTGTTCCATTACTTGCCTATTTTCAACCTGTATCAAATAAATTGTGTAATCAAAAGTCAAACGGACTAAAATAAGTAGATAAATATACAGTAAATGAGTGAATTAATGGGCATAATTATATAAATAAATAGATCCTGAAAAGAAAAAAAAAGCAAATAAGTACATTTTCATGTTTCATGTTCTTTTCAACAGAAAATTACTTAACAAATTTCCTTTCTCACACACTTAAATAAAACCACAAAGTCACATTAATCAATTAATTATTTTTGTTGTTTTCTTGACGGATATTAATTTACACGCCAACGTTTGCAAAATTAGTGAAGAGACTAAAATAGAGAGATAAATACAATAAAAATAATACATTTAATATAATTAAAATACATGTATAATTTAGATCAAAACAAATAATACGTAACAATAACGAATGAATATTTCGTGTAAAATGGAACATATTTCAATAAGGTATGTGTAAATGATTAATTGATATAAATAAATAAATAAATAAATGTACTTACTGTGCACGATTATAACTGAATATTCACATTTTTGGAATAATATAATTAAAAACATTTAATATGGTACAAAAGGGGAATTAGTGAAGCAACATGGCAACCTTCTTCCCGCTGCCTTACAACCTATGACGTTGGGATCCGTTGCCATGACACCACAACAGCTGTTTTTATTGGCTACACGGCATACTACCCTACTCCAGTATGCACTATACTAACACACTAATTAGTCCGATTTAAAGAGAATTTATTTCAGCTCATCTGTCTAAAAGCTTACATTAGCTAACTGGTCATCCAGGCACGTGAAAAGACCTTATTCTAAAATGAATTATTTTTCCTATTCTGTATTATGGAATACCTAAAGAGCAGATTTAGCAATATGAAACGTAATAAACTCCAAATAGATTGGTAATATTATACCATGATGTTAAAGCCATATAAGAAATGTGCTTATTTACACAATGTAGCTCTAAATGTTATATAAAAGATTGCTTGTGACTCTTATTTTGTAAAGTTTACTGTTCAACTCTTGTTATGAAACTCTGTGGGTTTGAATTCACGTAGATGTTGCTAGGCTACTTGTTGGAAGTCTGTTCGTTACCAAATGTAGTTTTTTTAGGTTTCCCGAACGTCACAGCGGAGTGATTTTATCTGCCATGGGTAAGTAACTGAACTACAACTCGTTTAAAATCGAATCATCACGAAATATTTGGGGCGCAATGAACCGATTAATGGTGAGCTTGGATA